>JAKKIK010002378.1:0-11496 GCA_024500135.1 Heterodera carotae
ATTAATCGGTTCCATATCCAATTAATCGGTTTCATATCCAATTAATCGGTTCCATATCCAATTAATCGGTTCCATATCCAATTAATCGGTTCCATGTCATTTCGTGCCCACCTCAATGTCAGCGTAGAGAACACTGCGACTCTGCAATTTCTTTTGTCCATTTTAATATTTCATTCAAACACTTACGCTGTTATCCGGCCAATATTGGTGGCATTTGTCCCGTCCCTTCTCCACGCATTTGGTTAATGCGACAACAGCGGGCACCTGCTGCTCCCAAACGAGACGCCAAAAGTGATCCCGAGCTAAAAAGAATCCTTCGGCTTTGAATTTTTTCAAAGAAAAGTTTACTCGACGGGAGAGGCCCCTGCGCGGCGATGAATTCTCGACGCGAATTAAAGCCCTGAGGGGGGGGGGGGGGTGGATATATCGGAAATGTCAATTTGGCAATTGCCGCACTGGAATGTATGACGCATTGACATAGTCCGACCCATCGTCATCATCGGTGGGCTTCAGTTTCACGCGCGAGTGGTCGTATGGCAAAATGTTGGTGAATCGGTTCTTGGCACGATTGGCCGTCAGATCGGCAGCGATGCAATTTTGGCCAAGTCCAATGGTACGCAAATCCTTTATGTTTTGTTACAATAAATGCTGCTTCTGTCTGTCCCTTTTTTAGTTCTCGTTACTTCATATTCCTCTGAGAAGCGAAAGTCCGAATCGGCCGACATCAGCCGGAAATGTTCTGTAAATGTAATTTAATTACATTCTGATTGTGGATGCATTTTTGGACTTTGTTTTTGAAATTGCGCTTTACTGTCCTCTTCGTAAAAAAGGAGTAAGGACACTTTTGTCGACTCACCGACAAAATCACTAATTTGGACAGGTCTGCTTCGGTCAGGTTGAGCAGCTGCCCTGACTGTCCATGGCATCATCGAATGTCTGAGTTGGGGGCCGCTGGGCAATCGCTCCAATCGCTGGTCAACACCGGTCCGTTCGCGCAAGCTTTTCGACCTGACCAAATGAGTTTTGTTCTTAGGTTCATTTGGTTCTTTGTGTGCCTTCTGTGATGCGGCGTGCCGAACAGTGTGACGGACTGTTGCTGCTGTGCTGCGTTGGCATTACCGCCGATTGTGGCATTAGCATTCGGAGGCATGGGCGACCCGCCGCACAAAATATTGCTGTGAGCCGTGGCACGGATATGCGACTCATTGCTGTTGATGCCACTGCTGTTTGAAGCGCCGTCGACGACGTCCCCGCCATCGGATGTTGACGCTGCTGTGGCCGGGTCCAGGCCCAGTTTTGCCAGACAGTCAGCCTAAACTATTATTAAAAACCAAAAATGACGACACCCCCTCCCATCATTCTGCTGTGCCGTACTCCCCCCCCCCCGTACCTTTATCGCCCTTCCCATCATTTTGCCGTGCCATTATCGCCCCCCCCCCATTATTTTGCTGTACCGTCCCCCCCTTTGAACCGTTCTTGCCCCCATCATTTTTGCCGTTCTCGCCCACATCATTGCTGTGCCAGTCCCCCCCCCTCCCCATTATTTTGCTGTGCCGTTCTTCGCCCTCTCCCCGCCCTCCTACCGCTCTTTCTGCCATCATCATCTTCAGCGCCGTCCACTGAGTCTCTTTGCTGCGATGCTGCTGCTGCTGTTCCCCCGCCGTTTGGCACTGTTTCTGCTGTAAATGGTTGCTAAAGCGATTGCGCCGAAGTGCCGTTGTTTTCTTGTGCCGTTGTTGCTGCTGCTGACTGTTAATGCTGCTGGGCGGAGAGGGGCAACGACAATTCTGTGGGAATTTGCCCACAATGGCACCGGCGTTGGCTGAGGAATGCCGACAATGGCATAAGCTACAATAAATAAGCCAAACTTAGACGCACAAAACATCCTTTTTTGAAACATCAGCTAAGAATGGACGATTTTTGGCCGACATTTTCACACAAAGAAAAAAATGAAAAAAATTGGTGCTGGTCAAAAAAGATTTTAATGAAAAGCTAAGAATTAAATTATTAAAGAAAGTAAATTTTCAACTGACAGATATATTTAAATATAAATTCCCGTTTAACCCATAATTATAATACATTCATTTTTGATTTCAACCATAATTTGCATTTTGTATCAAAACGGGGAGTGGGAGGAGAGCATGCATAATTGGCCCCAGTGCGCCGTTCGCTGCCTACAAAATATTATGCTTCATCCCCCCCGCCCCCCTCCGGCCATAATCCGTCGGACTCATTCGCTGCAAAAACGTCACTACCACCCTCCCCCCCCCCCCTTCTCCCCCGTCCCCAATTCGCGCCATTGATGCGCATCTCAAAATGGAAGGGCCTAATCGGCCTAAGATTAGCATTGGCAGAGGCAGCCTCGAGGAGAGAACCTTCGAACTCTTTCTGACGGATGGATGGTCAGGTCGAAGCGGCGTCTTGCGACATTTATTGATTTTCGGATTCATTTATGGTTTAGACAAGAGAACGGTCACTGACCTGCCAACGGATTTGCGTTGTTTCCGACGGCGAATGTAAACAAATGCAGAAATCGTTCCAACAATACCGGAAGCGACGAATAATAGGACAAACAGAAGCCCAAAAGCAGAATCGTCGGAAGATGGTTCTGAATAAAAGAAAAAGAAAGTGCATGAGGGTATTTTGGAGAAAGACAAGGAAGGAAGGAAGAAGGAGGAAAGTAAGGAGAGAAAGGAAGGAAGAGATGGTGACGAGGGGAAGGAATGCATGGGAAGAGGGGGAAAAAGCGGGGGCAGGGAATAGAAGGGATCAAAAGGGGGCGCGGAATGCGACAAAAGGGGCGGAAGTAATGGAGAGAGAGAGAGAGAAAGGAAGGAAAGTTTAACCGATGCGGGGGCGGCGAAGAATGCATGCATGCCCTCACTGAGTACTATGTATGAAGAGGCCCAGCTGGAGAAGAAATTCAGAACTGAAAAACTTAATCCTTCTCCGCGGGGACGGGGAGGGGGGTTCTCTCTCTCTCTTTCCCGCTCTCTCTCTCGTTCGGTCTCTGTTTGGCTATGCCATTGTTGTGCGCTTATTCGACAATATGTCCCGCACAATCATCCCTTCCTTTTATGATAAAGGAGGAAGGAAACGGAAGAAGAACACGACAGAGGCGGTGGATGATTGAAGAAGGCAGAGAGGAGGGGGACGGGGGGAGGGGAGGGGAGGGGAGGGAGGGAGGGAGGGAGGGAGGGAGGGAGGGAGGGAGGGGGAGGGAGGGAGGCGGAAGCGAATGTGTCGTCCGCCGTCTCCCCCTCCCCCCGCCCCCTTAAGCGCCTAGTGTCAACAGCAGCAGCAGTGGAGAAGGAGAGGCAAGGGAACAAAAAAGAAAAGAGAGCGAGGAGCGAACCAACCGGAAGTGCTCTCTTCTCTGACCAACAAACTCTTGCGCCCGTGGGGCAAATAACGCGGAGAGAAGGGACACATTGCTGCTGCTGCTGTTGGAAAGATTGTCGGGGAGGATAGGAAAGAAAACGAATGAATGCGTCCGTCCAAGGTGAAAGTGGAGACGCGTGTGAGCAAAGAGGAAAAGAGAAGGGAAACGGATGGAGGAGGACGCCGTGGGGGTGGTTGGGAGAAAGATGAATGGCAGAAGGAAAAGAGGTGCAGAGGAATTGGGCGGAAATGAAGTGGCGGAAGGGTTGAGAGAGGGAGAGAGAGGTAGGGAGAGGGAGGGAAGGAGAAAGAGGGGGGAAGGGTGTGGGAAAGGGGAGAGGTAGGGAGAGAGAGAGGGAAGGAGAAAGAGGAGGGAAGGGTGTGGGAAAAGGGAGAGGTAGGGAAGGAGAGAGAGAGAGTTGGGTGAAGGAGGAGATCATAAATTGCCAAAGTGAAGGAAGCAAAAGCAGCTAAGCGGCGATTAAGCACATTTGGATGCCAAATATGGCCAAAGGACGGACGAATGGCGGGGCGGCGCCGGCGGAGTGAATGTTCCGCCCCAATTCTCCGACCGACCACCCGGCGCCCATTTCTCAGCAGAAAACCAAATTTCTCGTCTTTTTATATGTATATTTTTAATAAATATATTGGCTATGTTTGCTTTATTCCGCCAATTCGGTGTTCAAATATCGCCGATGGCAAATGGAGTCAGACGGCGGCGATATTAAATGGACGACGATGAATGAATGAATGAATAATTCATGAGAAGAAGATGAGGCAGTGAATAATGAATGCGTACATATGTACAATAACAGCGGGGATCGGATGGGAAGGAATGTTTTTAAATTTGAAGAATTTTGATGATTGGAAATAGCCCAAACCTTAATGCTTAAAAATACCCCCCCCAAGCATTCGAAAAATGGAAGCAAAGAGACAAAAAAAAGAGAAAAGTGCCGACTATTTAGCAAAAAAGATCCAATGACCAAACAAATGAAACGGCTCTCTCATGTGATAATCAAACATAGAAGCTCAATGGCAATGATGGTAAAATAAATAAATGATTACAATAATAATTGATGTTTAATAATTGCAAATGGCGGCACATTTTGCCTCATTAAATGCCCTTCCCGCCGCCCTCAAATTGAATTGGAGAGGGAAAGGTCGAAAATGGACTTAATAAATATTTGTTGGTATGCTTACCCAAGTGAATCAGTTCTGTCCATGGTGAATCTGCCCAAAGATGCGACTCTAAGAAGGTAAAGTTGGCAAATGAAGAACAAAACAAATTCCATCAGAATCACCAGTAAAGATGCGCAATTTGATGCGATAAGTCGCATCTGCCTAAATGGAATAAAATTCAAAGAAATAATGGCCATCGAAAGGGAATGAATGAATGAATTGCATTGGTTGTATTAAATGGCTTCTGCCCAATTGTGTGTTTTCCCTCCCCCGGGGGCACTATTTTGTTTGGCATTTTTGAGATTACCTTCAAAGGGCCGTTACAAATGCCGTCGGCTGGTCTCTGCTCACATCCATCTTGGTCGCCCACCGTTGCCGACAGCACATTTTGCCCAAATCGTCCACCATTTTTAAGCTGTTCAGTTCCGTATCGTTCGCCTGCCAAAAGTTCGAATGCGACGAATGGCGGCCAAAGGCCGGGCACACGACGAGCCATTGCCCAAGTGGTGGCCATCTGATGCAAAAAAGGGCATATTATGCCACGCCATTCGGTGGACATTTATTCGATCATTCCAGGGTTGCCGCGGGTAAGAAAAAGTTCGAGTCGGGATTGGGCTAACCGACGGCAACCCGAATTCATTGCCCCCACCGCCGTCCCATTTTCAGTGCCGCCGCCGCTCTGACGCCGCTGCTCCTCCCCATTTTGTCCCTCCTCAACTTGGCCGTCTTCATTTGTTTCCGCCACAATCAATGCAATTTTGATCAGATGACCGTTTCGTTCACTGAGTCGTGCCGTGCCAATGCGCACTTTGAACTGCTTGGCGCGGATGGAATCGGACAGAATTTCGATGACATTTTGCTCGGGCGGGGGCGGTTCTGAAGAAGAGACAAAAAAAGATTAATTTGAGAAAAGTGAAAATAATTTGAATGATTTGCAAAAAAAATGGTTGTCAAAAAGAAATATTTAGCAGAAGCAGAGAAAGAAGGCATTTCAAATGCCAAAGGGAAAAGCGTAAAGTAATAAGGCAACAAAAAAAGTGTCCATTTGAATTGGCATTTTCGTCGCCGTCGGCGCCGATGGAAGCGCCAGAATTTATATTACAATTTGTAATAATGAATGGATATTTAAATTATAAAATTAATTTTTCCTGCTGAATGCATTTAAAAGTGACCCGAAATTGGAGTGTCCAATTGGACGAGTCCGCTGCCGCGGCCTTGGCCTGCCTCGTTGACTGGCCAAATCTCCACGCGGTAGCGCCGTCCGCCGGCCAATCCGTCCAGCACTTTCTCCACCAAATTGCCACCAACAGCAGAAGGTTCTGCACTTTCACCTCCGGCACCGAAAGAGCCAATCACTAATTTCTCGGTCCATGGCCTTCGCTGATCATCCAATTCATCGTCCTCCTGATTTTGGGGATCGATTTGCACAATATAATGCGCAATTTGTCCATTGGGTTCCTCCGGGCTCAGCCAGCGCATCAGCGCCGAATATCTGAGTTGGCCATTTGAATAAGTCATTAAGGATTTGATTACAAAATATGGTACTCACGAATTCAATGGACAAACAGTCAAATTACTCTAAAATTTTTGGAATTTAATTTGGTCTTTCTTCGATAAAATGTGCCAACAATTGGCCCCGATTGTGCCGGCAGAGTTGTGAATTCCAATTTGTTAAGCCGGTGAGATTTCGATGCACATTCGCCATGAAGTTGCTTCGTTTGTGGTTGTCCAAAATCGTCGCCACAATTAACCTATTACGAGGTAATTGATGCAAACATTCGCTAATAATTGGTGCACTTGGGAATCGGCGATATATTTGTGCCACGGTTTCAGTCCCGTCAAAGCCATCGATGGCGAAGACCTTTGGTCGCCTAAGTACAAAGTGCGGTCCGTAACGACTTCGGCACTGTCGAAAGTAACAGCCGTCACAATGACATGAAGATGGCACTGTGCGGAAACTGAGGACGAAATGCCGTCGATGGCCGAGGCGGTAGTCAAAAAAGTGCCGTTGGTGTAAAGTTTTGGACGGAAAAGAAAGGCCTGCAAAGTGGCCGAACGCGCACTCAGCTGGCCAACTGTCAAATCCAATTGTGGAGGACGGACACGGACAAACTGCTCGAACCGCTGCTCAGACACAATACCAGACGATGTGACAGTGTACAGCAGCACCTTGAAAAGTGACAATGAGAATATCAGTAGAACAACCATCGATTGGCCAATCTAATCTTTGTGTGATCAATCAACGACAACTGATGACCAATCGATCATGTATTTGGTCAATCAGGCACTGATTGAGGCAAATCTGATCATTGTATGTGATCAATCATCAGGCACCTTGTAGCAAGCGCCCTCCCACACACCGTCGACCACCACGGGCTCCGGCTCTGTTGGGCCCGTCTCTACTTGGTGCTGCTGGTCGCCACTGTCCGCTTCAAGCAGTTGAATGGAGAAGTGCAAATGGGAATCGCGACCGCTGAAATTAAATGGCCATGGATTTGTTTGACCATTTTGCTTGTTAATGCCGTCGTTGGACCTACACAATTCGTGCCCACAAATCGGCAATTCGAAGACGCGCCACTTCACTCTGTGGCCACTCCAAGCGGAAAGTGCCGCTGCCAATGTCACCTTCCTAATCAAACAACATTTAGGTAGTTGGACAGTGGCCAAATGCCTTCACCCTCAGTGACAGCCCAAAAGCGGCAAAATCAAAGCCCGGCTCCACCGGCTTATTGCGCAACACGCGCGTGCTCATACTTTGCCCGCTAAGTGCCATCGCCGAAATTTCGTACCGACGGCCGGGGATGAGTTCGAAGAATGCCTGGGGGAGGGGGGAAATGCCAAAGAAATTGCCAACATTTCTGAATTCATTTTCTTCTAATCAATCACCTCACAATGCCTCTCCCCTTGGCGTACTTTCACCGAATGTTCCACACGACCGCCCTGCTCCGGCTCCACCCAAATTTGGCATTTTCTGAATACATTGCCATCTAATTGTCAAGACTCGTGTTTTTAAATTACTCTGTATGCGATTCATTCTCAGGCGCGAGAAGTGCCCGAACCCGAAAGCGTGCCCTTTAAAATAATTATGAAATCACAGACAAAAAAAAAACAATGAAACGACACAAACTTTTCAAAATCGGGCATGACGCTCAATTCACGCGGTGCCAAAGGTCGAATTGTGTGGGAGAGAGTGGTCGGCTCCGAAATCTGACGCGACTTTTCCGCAATGACCGCAAAAATGAACACTCGCCCGGGCACAATGTGCTGGCAAAGCTCCGCCTGTTGACTGGGATAGGCCGTCTCGAGCTTTGAAAATGCAAAAGATTAGTTTCCTTTTATGTTACTGTCCCTAAGGGATTGGAAAAGTTGGGAATCGAAATTCCGAGCCCCAAAAAGGCCTCTGAATTTCGGAATTCAATCCGATCTGATCTGATCTCAGGCTGTCCACCTTTGTCATGCTGTTCGGCCCGTGCAGCATGCCATAAGCAATTTTGAAGCGATCGGCGCCCGAATCGGACGGCAACAGCCAGCTGAGCAGCACACAGCTCGAGTTCAACTCAGCCACCGACAGATTCCCGGGCCGAAGTGGTCCTACAGAATAGCAGCCAATTAAAAAGGACAATCATTTCGGTGGGAGACGGACTTGTCGTTACGATGCCACGCCATGGCTGACTCGGCAATTCCTCGCGCAGTGAAGTGATTGAAACTGCGGATGATGTTTTAAATTGTTAGGGTTTTCGGCGCATTACCGGCATAATCGCGGCCCGGCGTCAAATTGCCCAAGTACAACTCCACCTCCCTCTGTTCTTGAATGTCCTGTAATGTTCAGAAGAGTTTAGGGGTTGAGGAGCATTTGGCATGGCAACGAACGTGCACATCCAAAATGGGAAAGCGTTTCAACGGGTCCAATTGGTGGTATTCCACGCGGAAAGTGTCCTGCAATGCCCTGTCCGCTTTCTGAGCACGCATAGTGATGTTGGTAGATGTGGCAACGATTGCGGACGAATTGCCGGCAATGCCCAAATCCAAGGCCATGGGGTCCATCAGCACCTTGGAAAGTCAAAGCGATAAATGCCGGAAAAGGATTGTCCTCCTCCAACTTGGTCTTCACGGATCAGACTGCTCTCCGCCTCTCGGCGACCCAAAATTGCCACATTGTATTTGTGGCCCGGACTTAATCCGTGAACGTTTATCACTGATGAATCCGCCAAAGATGCCAAAAATGTGCGATTTGCTTCGCGCATTCGAGGCTCTCTAAAGAGTTTGTATCTGATTTATGACCAATTTTCATAAATGGCATCGCGCACTCGACAATGGAAATGTCCGTCACCCGGGCAATGAATTGTCCAAAGTAGCCAATTGACGATTGTTGTTGGGGCAGGATCACGTTGAGCAGTCGTGACGGGTCCTGGAAAATTTGCAAGAAATTTCGATAATTGGCCAATAGAAACCAATAATAAAACCAATATATTGGTATTGGCTATTCATTCTTTTGGTAAAAATTCGCTGCTAATGTTACCAAGTACCAATTATTGATTGGTCAGGTCACTAATTTTAAGTCGGATTTGCTATTTCAGCACTCCACCCACCTGATGGTCCTTTTCGATGCGTAATGAATGCGCAAAGTCGTCTAAAGAGAAATGATGCTGAATGGTCGCAGGAAAAGTGACCGAAGGCCGTCCATTTGACGCGGCATCGGTCGGTGCCAATGTTTGTAAACGAAATAATGCCGTCGGGGAAGGCACAGCGGCGGGAGACGACAAATCGAAGAACTCGGCAAAGACACAGTGAAGTGATGAAAGAAACAAAAGCAAAGGCATAACACGGACAAAGTGCAGCAGAGGTGAACGCCCGCCCGACGATGATAAATGTTGACGATGGAAATGAGGAGGATGAAGCGGATGAGGAAGACAATGAGGAGGATGAAGCGGATGAGGAAGACAATGAGGAGGAGGAGGAGGATAAAGCTGATGGCACATCGAGTCAGTGCGAGACACTGCAAAAATTATGAATAAGAATGACCAAAATTAACGCCGGGACAGACAATGGAAAAGTGCAAATTCGTAAATTGGCAAGATGATAAAGAGCCTCGAAATTCATGAAATTATATATTAATTAATACCTACATAAGTTAATGAATGGAAGAAGAGGGAGGGAAGGTCAACAGAATGTGCTTCTTCTACATGGAGATGAAGCAGTCGTTGTTGCTGACATTTGTGCCGTTTTCGTTGTTACTTTTCGTTGTGTTCGACTGAATTCAGTGTCGTTACAATTGCTTCTTTTTTGGTACTGATGGGGATGGCACAATGCCGTTGTTTCACCAACAGTGGTAGTAACTGCTAAGAAATGAGGACAAACGAAATGTTTTTGGGCGCTGTGACAGTGGCGGCGACGAGTGCGCGGACTGCCAATACTCATCACGGCGGCGGCGTCGTCGCCGTTGGCGTCGTGCGATTTGTGGCGAATGGTCGACGAAAGTCTTTCTTTTGTTGTTCAACAGCAAACTGATCCAAACACTTTCAGCAGCAGCAGCAGAGCACTCCGTTCAGAAAAGCGAATAATTAGTGCATAAACGGATAAGGAAAATGGACGACAAAAAGAAGTGAAGGAATAATAAATGGACAGCGACGACGCGACGCGAAAGGATGGATTAGCGCATTAGCATTAGCTTTGCATTGGATTTTGTTTGGAGTGGTCGTTGGAACGGTGCAAAGAAAACAAACAATCTGAAACAAAGAAACACATGGATAAATGCAAATAAGCAAACTTTGTGGAGACAAAAGCACAATCTTTGAAATGATTTGGGGGGGGGGGGCATTGAGTGCTTTTTGGAGTGGACCTTTTGATGGACGAAGGAGGGGGAGATAGAGAGACAGAGAGAGGGAGAGAGAGAGATGGAGAGACAGAGAGAGGAAAGAGAGGGAGAGAGAGATAGGGAGAGAGGGGGGAAAGAGAGAGAGAGAGGTAGAAAGACAGAGAGAGGGAGAGAGGGGGGAAAGAGAGAGAGAGAGGTAGAAAGACAGAGAGAGGGAGAGAGAGATGGAGAGACAGAGAGAGGAAAGAGAGGGAGAGAGAGATAGAGAGAGAGGGGGGAAAGAGAGAGAGAGAGACAGAGAGAGGGAGAGAGAGATGGAGAGACAGAGAGAGGGAGAGAGAGATGGAGAAACAGAGAGAGGGAGAGAGAGATAGGGAGAGAGGGGGGAAAGAGAGAGAGCGAGGTAGAAAGACAGAGAGAGGGAGAGAGAGATAGAGAGACAGAGAGAGAGGTAGAGAGACAGAGAGAGGGAGAGAGAGATAGAGAGACAGAGAGAGAGACAGAGAGAGAGAGACAGAGAGAGGGAGAGAGAGATAGAGAGACAGAGAGAGGGAGAGAGAGATAGGGAGAGAGGGGGGAAAGAGAGAGAGAGAGAGAGGGGGAAAGAGAGAGAGAGAGGGCAATTGAACGGATTGTTTGAAAACACACCGATTCTATACATACAATACACAGACTGGTTGCTCAAAGTGATTTTGTGTGCCATTGTTCGACTGTTTGTTTGGCTTTTAGACTGCGGTTTGGGGAGGGCGCCGAGTTTGTTCGAGTTCATAAATGGTAGTGAATTATTTGAGAATCGATTAAACATTTGTTTATTTAAAAATAGAAAATAAAAAAGAGATTGTGGTTGTACAGCAGCTCTGTGTCAATTCTGAACTGCTGCTGAATAGAACATATAAATAAATATTTGACCAAATTCAGTCCGACCCATTCATTTTGCCCCTCACTCAATTTTTTCGAGGGGTACTTTCTCTCAACGGGGGGTTCGTTCGCCGGTCAAGACCACCAGCCACCCGCCCGGCCCCCCCCCCCCCCCCCCCCCCCAAAAGCTAAAGAAAAAAAAGGACGAGAGAGCCGCCCCCCCCCCCCCCCGCGCGAAATATTGGGGGGGGGGGGGGGGGGGG
>JAKKIK010002379.1:0-11493 GCA_024500135.1 Heterodera carotae
ACATTTCAAGGGTTTGCTAACAAAAAGGTTTGCGTTACAATAAGGGGCAAAAATTTTTTTTCTTCCCCGCTTTCTTCCGTTTTTTCAGGTGGCCCCCCCCCCCCCCCCCCCGCCTTAGGCTTTTGTGATCAGACAAATTCCACAGCAAAATCGGTCAACCTGTCAACACACACACAAAGCCGCTGGCTTAGCTTTGTTTACTTTATCATTTCCTACATATTAAATCGACCAGCTGCGTTTAATGTCACGATGAGCACTCGGCAGAATGGTATTTTTACTGACCCAATATTATTTGCGCATAGGATTTTCAGCGACTCAATTAAATCGCTATGAGGGCAAAGACAGAAGAGTGAGACGAGGACTTAAAGATATACTTGACGAGAAAATTGGGAAGGAATGCGAGAGGACAAATGCTGGGCACAGCTCATCTGTTGACAGCCGAAAACCGACCAAAGCACGACATTTTCATCAACAGCTAAGCTTAATCGATCAACTAATTTGTTACAACACCAAAAACGAAGACAGCGCAGCAATTTCACCTGGAAAACTTTCATCAAAAATATACAAGCTAAGACGACGTATAACAATGACGACCCCAAAGCACATGAACAGTCCGCAGCAGCAGCAGGAGGGACCAGCTAATCGAATCAATTATAGCAGAACCACTTGCGCTTTTTCGGATTCTGATCTCGGAGGTCATAACAGCGAAAGCCGAAAGAAGAGCTGTGCTATTGATCAGGCACCTGCTGCTCAACAACAAACAACAACAAAGCCCAGCCGATTATTGCAACAGCATACAATTGAGACCGATGGTTCCAATGCAATCCCTCCAAAACAAAACCAGAGGTTGAGAAGGAAAAGCACTTCGTCGCGGCAGAACATGTCACTTTCGTACCGATACACTGCCCCTTTGTCAACGAACAACAACAGTGGATTTGTTGTTCCGCCTGTTTTTCCAAAGACTTGCTCCCTGTACGATGATCAGTTCAATGGGGGAGTGTTTGTCGATGATCAGGAGGACAGAATACTGGTTGAGGCCATTGACCGAATTCGAAAAAGGCATTCGATTGATGAGAACACAATAGAAAAAGAAGGTCGAAGCTTACAACAGCAACAACAAAGCACTTCTGATGTCTCTAATGTTCTCGACGACTGTACTAATGATACTTCTGATATTGACAGTGGAAATTCTTCTATTGCGGACGGACGTCAATCGCCGTTAGGTTCACCAGAACACAATGGACAGCTGTTGGAGCGTCAAACAACAACATTTTCAAGTCCGGGAGATTCGGATGTCTTGAATGACAATCGACAAGTCATTTATCATCGGAACGGCATCGCATGGAAAACCAGTCGATTTTTGCCTTTAATCAATCGACCCAAAACGAATCCACTCAAAAAGAAATCTGACGATGCTGAAAATAACAACCAAGTGAAAGGAAAAATATCAGAGAGGCATTGGACAACTGGTACTCCGAAAAGAACCTCATGGAAAGCACGATTACTTCGAACATTATCAGTGGGAAGCCCTTTGGTTGGAAATGGCACTAAGAACATCATAAATGAAGAGCAAAAAGGTGAGAACTGAAAAATGAATGTAAAAGTTCCCAAATGGGTATAAAGATTTTAATGCTCTTTCCTATGAAGCCCTTATTTTGCCTATTTTTTACTTTCATGCAAATAATTACATTTTTATGTGGCAATTTTAAGGCTCACCAGTCGAGTTTGTGCTATTCCCATAATTTTTTGCATCACATAACAAATTACGGGTTATTTCCATAAACAAATTACGGGTTATTTCCATACCTAACTAGCAAAAAAAGGTGCTAGGTAAATACGGACCAAGTTTTTGGGCTATTATTCAACCAATTTCTACAAATTTGGTATCATTCGAAAGCTTAATTTGTTTCGAAGCATGCTTCGTCAGAAGATAGCGATTAATCACTCATAAAGATTATGCATTCCAATGATACCAAGTTTATAAAAATTGATTGGGTATTAAAAAAGGTATAGCCGAAAACTTGCTCGACGCTCCAATGGCAGTTTTATAAAACGTCCCAGCACGACAAAACCGCTCTGGCGCATATGGGTTTTTTTTCTACGTTCTTGCTGATAGGTATGTAGCACACCTTGGGAACTGAACTCCGTGCGAAATTAGAATTCAGGAGTCCTGGGCACCAGGCACGTATTCAGGGGGGGGGGGGGAGATATACCGGTAGTTATGTCTCGGGGAGTTTAGGGCGTAATCGTTGGAGAGAAATGGAAACATTGTCCTTTATGCAGAATAAGCAGCAGGAAAAACTGACTTTACAATATTAAAAAGAAAAAGGATTTGTTGTCCTTCTCTTTTTTTTGTTTTGCTCGGTTTGAAAGAAATGCCTAACCGTTCATTTACACTCATTGCCAAAATAAATATTTCGTCTCTTTAAAACCCGTCAAATTTTGAGAGCAGTACGGCCAATAAGCTGTAATATTCGCATCAAAAAATCTCACAAACAATGCGAAGGTTAAAAAATAAATATTTTTTCTTTAGGCGAAAAACCTGCCAGACACTTCGCCAATCTGGACCGAGAATGGGAGGTGGTGACTGTCCGCGAGTTATGTCGTCGTCTTTCGCTAGACGATTCGTTGGAACCTTCGGAAATGCCTCTCCCCGATGGGGCACTCCAATCGCAGATGTTGGACGAGTTTATGATCAGACAGGTCCGTCATCAGTTCCATGGCATAGAAAATCTTAGTCTTAGTGATAGACTTCGCTTGGTACTAATTTTGGAATTTCGTTGTTAAGAAAGTTCTCATTAAGATTATCGATATTTTGCCGCCTCGAGCTGAGGGTTACCCATGGGTCCAAATTTACAATTCCGAAAAGCACGGCTTTTCATTGACGACGCTTTACAGGTATATTAAGTAGGAGATATGTGATGCCTTTGCCGATTAAACGGGATTGTGTTCAGAAGGATGGCGGAATGGGATGAGGAAATGTCGCCCGTCCTTTTGGTAGTTAGGGACGTTAATGGACACGTTTTTGGTGCGGTGTCCAGCGGTGCGTTAAAGCCAAGTGACCATTATTATGGCACTGGGGATTCGTGCCTTTTGTTCCGCTTCACCGGCGAATATCCACACACCCGGTGAGCTTTCAATTCAATGCTTTGTCCAATACTGTTATTTTTCAGAGAATTGAGAACGTTTATTTGGACCGGCGAAAATCAATTTTTTGTGAACGCCACGCGCGAATCCCTTTCATTCGGTGCAGGCGGTGGCCACTTCGGACTTTGGCTGGACGCCGACCTGAACCACGGCCGTTCACAAAAGTGGGCAGAATCGGTAATCGGTTAATTGCTTGGTCGCTTATTGTCAGATGTGCTACCTTTGACAACGAGCCATTGGCCGGGGGACAAGAAGAGGACTTTATTGTCCAGTTCGTTGAAGTGTTCGGCTTTTGCATGCCATGAGTTGTTCTTTTTCATCGAATTTAACTTCCATACCGTCATCGACCCTTGCTGTTTTTGTTGACTATATTTATTTGTATTCTCTTCCAACTAATGTGATTTTGATTCTGTTTGTTTTTGCCCGTCCGCTCTCCAATTTTTATGTTTGTGTAATCGCTAATCTGTCGAAATTAATAAATCACCTTTCTTTGTTCCTTCTCCCAAGCAAAAAAAATTAATTTTTGTTTATCTCCAGCCATAAATCCCCCAAAAGTCATCAAAAGAGCACTACTACAAACATTCATCACTTTCTTTTTTTAAAACCATTTTCATTCTGTTTTATCCGTCAACATTTGACTTTCAATTGTTCATTTACACCTACTTTTTGTGACACACAAAAAAAGGAAAAAAAGTTCAAAAACATCCAAGTGTGAAACCAGCATAGGTAATTAAATTAATTAAAAGAGTGAGAATAGAAACACCGAGAGGTTTATGAAAAATTATACGTACAATATTATTTGGTAACTGTCAGAGATTGACAGAGTCAAAAACAAATTAGAAAACGGTGTCAACAAAAGTTGGTGACTGTCGGTTGAGCACGTAGCCGAGGGGGGAACAGTGAATGTGGATTGTTGTGATATGTATGTGATGATTTATTGACCTAATCTGGACAAATTTGGAGGGCAAAAGAAAGGGCGCAGAGTGACAATTGATCACAAAAGTTGAGGACGAATTGTCCTTACCGTCGTCAACAGATAAAAACGTTGTCTATTGCACAGTATACAAAACGATTCGCCGACACTTGCGGCGCATGACAAATCGCAGAATATATTGAATTAAGGCTTTTACAAAATTGGGCCGCTAAAAATTCGCCTGAAACTGGTTCTAATCAGTCTCTAGTGACCTCTAATTAGTAATTACCATAATAAATAGTCCCACGATGCGGAAACGCCAAAAAACCAGGCTTCAAACCGTTTAAAATTAGTTAAAAATGGGGAAGAAAGGACCCAATCAAGCCTAAACAATTCAATTCTGGTATCAATCGACAGCTCTCGATGAGACAAATCGATCTGCACCGGTTAGAACTCAATCCAAAACCATTTGGGCACTGGCAAACTAAGTCCCCGTGAAAAATGGACATTTCACTACTAAGGATTAAAACGCAGTCAAGGACACGTAATATTCACAAATTACACGCAAAAAGGAGCATGCGATGACGGAGCAAGTAGTGGGGCGCCCGAGCGAAAACGGAGGTTCGAAGCCCGGTTTTTTGGCGTTTCCGCTTCATGGGACTATGTTATGCTGATTAGAGGTCATTAAAGACTGATTAGAACCGGTTTCAGGTGAGTTTTTAGCGGGCTCACTTTTATTATTTTTGGCATTCGAAAGCACTAAATATGCTCTGTGTTATACGAAAAATTAAAAACATTGGTTAAGTTTCCGAGATGTTATGACCTTAGATGTTCGAAAATTTGGGATCCTGTTTTTGCCTGTCTTTTTACCATAACCTCTCCGAAACTTATCCATTTTTTCTTGGTAAAATATTTAGTATTTTTAGGGCTTTCGAATGACACCAAGAATATTTAGTCAGTTCATTCGTCTATTTTTTGCTGTGTCCCATGCCGCAAATGTCGCTTCACCTACAAAACAACAGACGAAGCTTTGTCCACTTAAACAAGGTCAAAGCATTTGTTTGAACCCATTGTGTTGTTGAACAACGGCTGTGAAGGCGGGCGGACAAAGGGCCGACGGCGCATCGATTGGGTCGATGGCCCCTGCGTTTATGCCGTTCTGATGCTGTAACAGAATGGCAGCGAACAGTGACGGGTCCACCCTGCGCTGCTGCATAATGTTGTCGATGGCATTGATGCCGCCGCGCCCGTCGACAATTGCCGTCCGCGCTGTCCCCGCGGCTTCGCCGTCTGCTGCTGCCGTTCCAATCTGCTGCATTTGTTGTTGGACGAGCTGTCCTAACAACAGAGCCTGTTGCTGTTCGTTCTGTTGTTGGTTGTGGATCATTTTGGAAATGAATTGCAGAAGAAGGGCCTTTTGTTGCGCGTAATTCTCCAACATAGGCACCCCGGGGGCAGCTGATGTTGCTGTTGTACCATTGGTGGCATGCAACAGCAACAATTGGGCGAGTAGAGGATCGATCAGTAGACCATTTTGGTAGAGAGATGTATTTGCGTCGGATGAGGAAAGCACTTGCGGAAGGCAGAGAGTAGCCGCTGAATGGACAAGCAATTCGTTCGAAGGTGCACCAAAGGCAGAAAAAGGCGGACACGAAGAGGGGACACAGACAGGTTGCTGCAGAGAGTCCATTGAGCAGGTGGTCGCCGGGCAGCAACTGTTGTGCGACAAGGCGACCAGTTGCGGTATCGATTGTTGGGGAGCATTAGCCGCCGGCGTTCTACTCTGGGACGGCAAGTGGCTGATTAGCGACAACTGAAGTGGGGATATTTGATGGACTTCAGTGACGAATGGAAACTGACCTGCTGTTGTTGTCCAGCAACGTGTGACTCGTTGTTTTGTTGATGGATTTTGCACAATTTTGTTGTCAATGAGTCCATCGGCGACCTTTCCACGAGGGAAACCACCTGCTGCTGTTGGCTGCCCGTGCCCTCCATTTCGTTTGGATTTTCACTGTCGCTGCATGACATCGCTTCAATTTGAGCGGGCAACGATGCCGTTGACTTCTTCCGAGGTGGCTCCCGCTCATCATCGTCTCCCCCACTGTCTATTTCTTCTTCAATTTTTGTCTGGGGAGCCGATTTTCTACGCTTGATGTGTTGATCAAGTCTACGGCGAGTCTCGATCAATTCGCAGAAGTCGCAAGTGCAGTCGGTGAAAGGGCACTGCCTTTTGTGATGCTGAAGGAGCAGTGATCAGTGATCAAATATTGTAAATAGATCACCATTTTCATTTGCTACCTTTTTCCACACCAAAATGCCGTGGTTTTTGCACTTCTGACAGAAGTAGCACATGTTTCGTGCCTCTATTAGCAGCTGCTGTTGTTGTATGTCACGTGTGCCGTCCTTTGCCTCGTCGTTTGAGGCGGCCGCCGAAGAAACAATTGGCACGACGTCCGCCTCGTCGGGTTCCGTTGTGCGCTGGAAACGCTTGTCCTGTGCACGTCTCAGTCGAATTTGCTGACTCATCACCAAACGGCGCGAACGCACCAAATTGCACTGAAATGAAAGGCGGCGAATGTTAACGGTGGACAAACATTCGCGTACCTTTGGACATTCACAACTCTTAAACTCGCAAGAATGCCCTCGCGTCTCCTCCAATTTGCCATGCTGACGACAAATGCCACAAAATCTCTTCACATCTGAGAGAGAGAGAGAGAGAAAGAGAGCGATTGAAATAAAATAAAAGTGAACGAATTATGCCGCAAACCTTTGGGCACGCGTTTGCTGATGGCGAAAAAGCGGTGACATTCGACGGCAGAAGACAAAGACGATGGAGTGGAAGAGGAGGACATAGCAAATCAAAGGACCCAAATCCCAAAGATTTTCCGAAACTCTTTGGGGCAATTGAAACACGAAAAATAAACGAATGACCTGAAATCATTTTTATTGAGATAATTTATTCAAAAAGCTTTTTGTGCACGGCGATGATGAAGCGGAGAGAGAGAGGAGAGAGAGAGAGGAGAGAGAGAGGAGAGAGAGGGAGGAGAGAGAGAGGGGAGAGAGAGAGAGGGAGAGGAGAGAGAAAGAGAGGAGAGAGAGAGAGGAGAGAGAGGGAGAGGAGAGAGAGAGGGAGGGAGGAGAAGGAGGAATTTGCTTATCAGTTGCACAATTCTTCAAGGTGAGAAAGGAGTTAAAAAGGAATTGGACAAACGGAAGGAGGAGGGAGAAGGGAGAAGCCATCATCAGCAGTAACGCAGGTAATCATGCTGCTGCTGATCAGAGGAAGTGATTGATTGATTGATTGATTGATGATTGTTTGCTGATTGCTTTGCCCCCCTCCCGCGCCCTTTCCCTTCCCTTTGGTCCCTTACCAATATTACCTTAAATTGTAAATAATTAATTAATAGAGAGACTCATCATCATCATTTTTTGTATATATAAATTATATATAATTTCACTCCCTCCCTCCCTCCATCTATAATCTATAGCCGTATTCGTTTTTATATATAAGTGCAAATTTTTTGTCTGAAATTATATTTATGAACAATTGGATAAATCAGTGGGGGAAATTATTTATTCTTCAAATAATCCATAAATTTATTTGTTTGAATTTGGGCGCGGGTGAATGGTGTAAATATTCCGATGAGTTTGGTGATAATTATGCAAAATGCTTATTGTGCCAAATGTTCGACAACATTCATTCATTGTGTTCCGTGGACATTCGGCGGCGGAATGGGCAATTTGACGGGGGATAAATTTCGATTATTTGCAAATTCAAAAGGATCCGCCGATGCATTCTGTGCTTTTTTTGAAGCCTCAATGCTCCTTGTCCCACACTTTCCAAACAAAATTCAATAAAAATGGACACCCAACGAACGAACGTCATATTCATTCTCAGTTTGGTAGTATAAATAGTTGCGGGGGAAGTGGGGGGACAAAGTTGGGCAAAGGGGGCGGGGGGGCAAAGGGGGCGGGGGGGGCAAAGGGGGCGGGGGGGCAAAGGGGGCGGGGGGGCAACGGGGGCGGGGGGGGGCAAAGGGGGCGGGGGGCAACGGGGGCGGGGGGGGGCAACGGGGGCGGGGGGGGGGCAACGGGGGCGGGGAAGGCATTCAACAGCAGAAAGAACCCAAATAAGGGAGAACACCTAACGCAATTATGACGGATATGCAAATTGACTGAGAGAATTAAGCAGAAAAGGCAAAAATTGGCGCAAATGAGGAGAATAGCACAATTTTGGATCATTCAATCGGTGCAAATTGGCATGAGGGAGAAGTGGAAAGAGACAAAGAGAAGGAAGGAAGCACAATCGGAGAACCAAAATTTGGCGAAAATGAATTTTGCATTACCTAACACAAATAAATACCTAAATAAATGCTCGAGGAGGGGAATCTTTTGACGGTTTTAATTTGTTTTTGCAAGCAAACAATTGGCTGATGAATGAGCAAAAGTGTGCCCTTTTCAATAATAATAATAATCTTGGTTGACATTTGTTAGATTGAATTTGTGCCTGGGGGCGGTCCCTGTCCCCCCACCCCATCCACTTTATAATGTGTTCCCATTTCTCCATCGGATTCGGATCCCCCCACATTCCGTCCCTTCCTCGCTTCGAATCGGTGCAGGCGTCTGCCTCCTAAATCATTGTTTAACCCATGGCATAAAGGCATCACTGTTAAATACCTTTCGGGGATGGTTACCATTGGATTACGGTCCATCTAATTAATAATCATTCCCAAAGAATAAATGCACAAAATGGGAAATGCCATCGCTTGACGACTAATCATCCCATTAATGAAAGCAGCAATTAAAATGGTTTGAGCAGTGAAAATTCTGTACAAAAGTTTATTTACGATAAGTGAAAATGTTTGCATTTGCATTCCCTTAAATTATTAATCCAAAAATTGGATGCAAAAGTTGCGTTTGGATTGCAATGGGATTGATGGGGCCACCATTTATTTTATTTACTTATGAAGGGTTATTAAGCGACAAAAATGTGGAGGGAGTGGAAGAATTTTGATTAAACAGACAAAAAAAAAAACTTGGCCGAGGCAACGGCTGCACAAATTTATGAAATTTTGATGCTACTAAAATAGACTTCAGAATGCTTCGATACCGCAGGGAAATTTCCAGGGTCCCAACGTAGGATCCCAGAAAAATGCTTTTTTAATTCCTTAATCCCGTCCCGTCCAGTTGATTTTAACCGGGATTAACTGGATTCTAACTGTACATTTTTTTTTTTGGAAATCTCCCTGTCAAAAAATGGCACCGGGTCGGGATATTGGTCAAATGGGACTTAAATCACGGTATAAAAATTCAAAATTGACATTGGAAGAAGGCACAAAAGTCCATTCATTATAATGTGCTAATTATTGGAATTATTTAAGCAATTTATGCTTTTTGTTGAGGGATGGGAGGCATTAGAATAAATGTCGGAATATAAAAGTGACGGACGGA
Source organism: Heterodera carotae (assembly GCA_024500135.1). Taxonomy (NCBI): domain Eukaryota; kingdom Metazoa; phylum Nematoda; class Chromadorea; order Rhabditida; family Heteroderidae; genus Heterodera; species Heterodera carotae. Next base: position 9,512 of record JAKKIK010002379.1, read on the forward strand.
CGGATACAATAGTCATGGAAAGTATTTTGAGGTTTCGGATGGAATGGATTTGCTTCTCTGACAAATGGGGGAAGAAAGTGGGGGAGGGAATTAGCGAACAATTGCCAACCGAAGACAAATCGGGGGCAAGCAAAGAAAGCCACGGGTGGGCAATGAATGAAACTAAATGCCATTTAAGGTGAAATCAAGCGGACAAAAATGACAACCGTTGAAAACGAACGTCCACAATGGCAGCGCCAACGACGGGAGAGAAAGAACGAGTAAGTGGGGGAGGAGAGAGGGAGGGAGGGAAGAGGGGGAGAGGGGAGGGAGGGGAGAGGGGAGGGGGTGATTTGTGAGATAAAGCGGTGAAATGGAAAAGAGACGAGGGCATAATGGAAGGGGAGAGGCATTCAAAAGAAATCGAATGGGTGGGGGAAAAGAAATGGCAAAAGAAAGAGAGGGGGGGCAATGGGTAAATTGGACAAATTGATGATAGAGTGTCCTTATATGAGTAATGATAATAATAAAGATACATATGTTGGGAATGAGAAGAGAAAATTCAATTTAGGGGGGGGGGACGCTAAAAAGGCAAAGAAAATCGCTCTCGTCAAAATTTGCAAATATGCATATAATGTCGTCGGCACTTTAAAATGAATTTAGAAATAATTTAATTTATCGAAGAAAGTACAAAAGATGCAATTTTTGCTATGCTTTTAAAGCATCGGCGAGGGAGGCGCTGGGAGAGGGGCAGAAAGCTGATCTGCTTGTGTTGTTGTCATAGAACAAAACGGGATTATCGGAAGAGAGGAAGGGACTCTTCCGGAAGGGGTGACAAACGAAAGTTGAGGAGTGAAGAGATTGGGCCCGCCCGGCGGACACTCACGCCCACCCACCCCCCAAACTCGACCGACATCCATCCGCCCGCCCCCTCAGTGCTATTTCGGTCTCTTTGGGCTTTTTTCGGCATTTGTTCCGTCAAAATATTTCTCTGTTCCTTCTCTCGGGCGTAATTTCAACATTCTGTCCCACGCACTCCCATTCCTTCCAATTTTCTCGCTCTGTGCGCATTTTAAAAAGCCTCGAGAAGGGACAAAAGTGGAATAAGAGAAGAAGCCAGCAGGGGGGAAGGAGGAGGAACTGACGTTGGAGGTAAACAAAATGTGAGTGGGAGGCAACTCCCCCTTCCCCACTCCGTCCTCTCCCCTCCCACTCCCTCCTCCCCCATTGCCTCCCCTCTCCCTCCCACTTTCTCGCCACTTCCTCCTCCCCTTTCCTCCCACTCCCTCACTCTCCCCTCCCTCTCACTCTCTCCCTTCCCCACTCCGTCCTCTCCCCTCCCACTCCCTCCTCCCCCATTCCCTCCCCTCTCCCTCCCACTTTGTCCCCACTTCCCCCTCCCCTTTCCTCCCACTCGCTCACTCTCCCCTCCCTCTCACTCTCTCCCTCCCACCCACTCCCTCCCTCCCACTCTCTCTCTCCCACTCCCTCCTCCCCCCACTCTCGAATAGAAGTTGTACGGGAGGAATGAAAACAATGAGGTTAGTTCACCAATTTTGAAAATTTGATTCATGAACATCAAAACGATTAAACAAATAAAAGGGCTATTGGCGAGGAAGAGTTCCATCGTTGCAATTGGCCGATCACTCTTTATATGAACCTAAAATTCCTTCCTTCCTCCGCCTTTGGTCACGGCCAACAACCAAATTTGTTTGTTTTGTTTGTCGGACAACGGCGCAGCCCAATTTTGGCGACATCGTTGGAAGGGATGGCGGGAGAGGGAGGGGCCGGCGAAGAGCGGGCAAGGCACTTACTCATTCTCATTCGTTCAGTCAATTCCTCCAATTGAGCGAATTATGACTAAAAAATAACCGAATGAGATGGAAAGGGTGCGTGATGGAAAAGCGGGGGGGGGGGGCGGGGGGGGGGGGGGGGGGAAGTGTCGCCTCTCCTCCCCCCCCCGGGGGGGGGGGGGGGGAGTGGCCCCTCCCCCCCCCCCCCCG
>JAKKIK010002380.1:0-11473 GCA_024500135.1 Heterodera carotae
TAACGGCATTTGACCTGACGGCATTTGACCTAACGGCATTTGACCTAACGGCATTTGACCTGACGGCATTTGACCTAACGGCATTTGACCTAACGGCATTTGACCTGACGGCATTTGACCTAACGGCATTTGACCTAACGTCATTTGACCTAACGGCATTTGGGCTAACGGCATTTGGGCTAACGGCATTTGGGCTAATAGAGAAGCAGAAAAAGGCGAGAAAGTCTTGCTTGGTCAGGGAACAGAGAAAAAAGATACTCTAAAAAAGTACGAGTTGGGTTTTTACCGGGTATGATTCCCCCTATTCACAATTTTGTCTTTTCTAACTTTTATACATAATGCCACATTTTAAGCGCTACAATGCCAACTTTAATTTGCCCCCCGGCTTTGACGGCATAAAAGTGCCAATGTGCGACATGGACGTGGAGCAGGCAGAACTGATGTTCCGCGAGTTGACGCAAGCGGAAACGTTCGGGGCGTTGCACTCGCGCACCATTTACACGCTGATCAGACGCGGTGCCAAAGGGTTCGCCGAATTTTTCTGCGACAATTTCAAAATTAGTCGCAACACAATTTGGGCGATCAAAGACCGACTGTTGTTGCTGATCGGTGACACGGCTGAGCTGGACTGGTTGGAGAAGATGGAGCCGGAGATACTGCGCATAGGCATGGCATTGGCACATTTTTTTTTGCCACAAATTTAATATTTAGGACAAAAATATTGGAAGAATTTTGTGGGGGGGGGGGAAAGGGTGAATTTCGTTTTCCTGTATTATAGCCCCTGGGGCTCTTCCTCGCTTCCTCCACCCCCCTCCCCTCCCCCCTCGAAAGGGTTACCATTTTTAGGGGGGGGGGGGCTCTATTAGAGTTGAGCCTTCGCGGACTGAGTTCATCATAGGTATTAAAAAAATTTAATTCAGAGCGGGGCTTCATTTCGGGGGGGATTCTATTTCAGAGGAGGCTCTATATTCCAACCCCTCTAAAGGGGGGGGGGTGCTTTATTTCAGAGGAAGCTTTAATTTAGGAATTATGGTAATCACCAAACAAGATCGGGCAAATCCCGGCTCTTTCTGGCATTCCCGAGGGTAATCCCGGCTCTTCCCGGGACTTCCAAAGGAAATCCCCGGCTCTCTTTCCGGGACTCCCGAGGGGAATCCCGGCTTTCTTCCCGGGACTTCCAAGGGAAATCCCAGCTCTCTTTCCGGGACTCCCGAGGGAAATCCCGGCTCTCTTTCCGGGGACTCCCGAGGGAAATCCCGACTCTCTTTCCGGGATTCTCGAGTGAAATCCCGGCTCTCTTTCCGGGATTCCCGAACAGCACTGGGCCAAAACTCAAAACATGCACCTTAAACAGATATGATCAGTCATCGTCTGCGCATTCATTTGTACCAGTGCATTTTGTCGAATCGAAGTGGCACTCTGTCCGCGCAACGTGCCGAAGCGCGCATTGTTGTGCCGTCATTGTTCGGCGAAATAGGCATTCGTTACCAAGCGTATTACGAGGGCATGGACACGTTGCAAATTATGTCCGACACCGTCACTGGGCCGGTGTGGGACCAATTTTGGCCAAGAATTTACCAGGAAATGGACACCATGGACGGCATATGCATCATCATGTTTATGCTCCAGGCAAATTTTTGACATTAAATCTGGGACTGCTGGACGCAAATTTTTTAACCAGGACCTGAAAAGTACCAAGTATCAAGTCCGTAACCAGAAAAAAATTTTCGGAGGGGGCGGAATTGGTAAATTTTCTCAAATTTTGGGTTTCGAGGGGGGGGGGGGAATTGGAAAATTTCCCCTTTGCCGGGGAAAAAGCAAATGTTTTTCATTGGGAGGGATTCCACCCATTCCCCCCCCCCCCTTCCCTGGTTACGGGCCTGCCAAGTATTACCTGTTTTAGAGTCCCACGGGCAAAAGGGAGGGGGGGGGGTGGGGGAGGGCTTTTTTTAACCGCTCAACATGATGAGGACGTTGTTTTTTGACCACTCGCATCATAAAGGGGGCGTTTATAAGAGGTGGGGGGCTTTATAAAAGGGGGCTTTATAAGGGGGTCTTTATAAAAGGGGATGGTGCTTTAATACAGGACATCTCACAGAAGTGCCATTGTCATGTGTTTGCCCTCCATTTTTTTGCAGTTCACTGACGGTCTTTCGACGGCATTTCCGTCCGACCAGCAGCTGCGCGACTGTGCCGTGGTGAGGGCACGGCTGAAACCCTTCCAGCGCTATTGGCAACTGATGGAACAAATACACAGCGAGTTTTTGGAACAAACCATCAATTTGGTGTTCCCCCCGGGCGAAATGCCGCCAGGCGCAAAACTTCGACTGAACAATTTGTTGGGCCCGCAAGCATTTGCCAAACTTTGGCACAAATCCAACGGCACGCTCAGAGACAAACAATGTGCGATTGGTGGTGGTCAAATTGAAAAAGGGGGAATGCCAAAGAGGGGCATATACAAAAGCAGATAAGGACATTGGCGGATAAAATGTTTTTGGGCCAAGGGCACACACCCAAACCTTGTCTTGGGAGGGGGAGGGCCTTGAAAAATTTATATAAAATTTAATATTTTTTCTTAAGAATTTCGTTCAGGAAGGGGGGCAGAGGGGGGCTATTTGGGTTTTTGGGGATAACCGGGATTTTTTTTGTTAGGGAGGGGGAGGGGGGCTAACCGGGATTTTCCTGGAGGGGGGAGGGGGCTAATCGGGATTTTCCTGGAGGGGGGAGGGGGCTAATCGGGATTTTTCTGGAGGGGGGAGGGCTAATCGGGATTTTCTGGAGGGGGGAGGGCTAATCGGGATTTTTCTGGGGGGGGGAGGGCAAATCGGAACTTTTCTGGAGGGGGGAGGGCTAATCGGGATTTTTCTGTAGGGGGGGAGGGCTTGGGTACACCTTTTTTGTGTGCCATCTTAGCTTCCATTATGGTGTGTTGTAAGAAATAGAAGTTCCCGGGGGCGTCTATTAGAGCGGGTTTACTGTATGTAGTTGCCACCCGCACCACTTTAAGTGTATGTGAACAACACCAAATTGGTGGGCCACTATTTGGCCGCTGTGTCCAACGGCACGGATGCCGTCGATCAATGCGCGCACAAAATGGCGGCCGACATTATTGTGTTTGTCCGTGCCATTGACGCAATGTCGCGCAGTGACAAATTGGACAAAATTTGGCAGGACAAAAAGACGCATAAGTTGGACCTGTACTACGAAAACTTTTTCGAAGTCAATGCCATTGAACAGTTGCACAAGCGCATGCATTTTGTTGCCAAAACATTTGAGGGCATCAAATCGTGGATGATCGAATGCCAAAACATTGGCATTGCCCAAAAGGTGCGCGGACCAGGCATGGAACCGGATGGATGCCGGAACTCCGGACCTTTTGGGGTCCGGAAGTTCTGGATCCCGGACCTTTTCGAAAAATTCCGGACTTTTCCGGAATTTTTTATTAGTACCCCAGGGGTACCATTAGAGGAAATTGAGAATTTCCCAAAAATAGATGGGGTTTTAAACGATTTTTGACGGAATATTGACCAAAAACAATTCATTTTTAGTACAATTATTGAAAAAAATGCTAAAAAAATTCTTTCGCTCTAATAAATACGAATATAAAAATATTTTAAAAGGTGCGCAATCGGTCATTAGAGTCCCCCCCCCGTGAATTTTGACTTTTTCGCATTAAAAAACTGCAATTTTTTTAAATGCCGATTTTTAATGGGTGGGACTCTAATCACCCTCACCACCAAAAAAGGTGCGCCAAGCGTGGGCCGACATGGAAAAGCGCGTGCTGCGCGAGACGACCACTTGGTGGGAGACGGCATTGGCATCGGCGGAGGAGAACAATGGTGGTGCCGACCCCGGCGGGCAAAATGGTGCCATCGCCGCGCCGCTGATGCCAAAGATGCCGAAATGGATGCTGAAATTGCATGCCAAAATGTTGCACGAATTGTTGCCATTTGTGGTCACCGAAATGGGCACACATTTTGGGCAACTTCTTACGAACGGTGAAGCGACAACGAAAAAAAGTGTACAAATAAAAAAAAAACCCATTGATGGCAAAAAAAAGTTGCAAAATGCCAAAAAATTTCTATGGCATTTGAAAATATTGTAAATAAAAAGCCAGTCAATTATGAAGAAATTTGTAAAATTATGATTACCAAAGCACAAGCTTGGGAATAAAAATTCTGTAAAATTTATTTCCAAAAAATTGGCCCATTTTTTTGTGGCACTTTGTCCTTTATTAGCTTTTGCTTGAAAAGACAGCTTCATCAAACATCCAACTTTTCTCTCTCTCTCTCTTTCTCTCTCTCTCTCTCTCTCTCTCTCTCTCTCTCTCTCACTTTTGTGGTTAAATTAAATTTTCAAATTTAATTTTAAATTTAGAATTGCGCCAATCGATCGACGCCAAACGGCGCCTTTTATTTTTTTTGGAAATTGACGACATCAAAGAGCTGCTTGAGAAGCTTGGACTTCAATTTGACATCACCGAATTTGAGGAGGACGACCCAATGGACATAGATGAAGTGAATGATGGACGGGCAGAGAAGCGGAGGAAGCGAAAGAACAAGCGAAAGGGCAAGAAAAAGAAGACACAGTCGGAGCGAGAGAGTGTGCAGGATGAAGAGGGGCAGAGGGAGCGAGAGAGTGTGCAGGATGAAGAGGAGCAAAGCCAGAGGGAACGAGAGAGTGTGCAGGATGAACAGGAACAGAGCCAGAGGGGGCGAGAGAGTGTGCAGAATGAAGAGGAGCAGAGCCAGAGGGAACCAGAGAGTGGGCAGGATGAACAGGAGCAGAGCCAGAGGGAGCGAGAGAGTGTGCAGGATGAACAGGAGCAGAGCCAGAGGGAGCGAGAGAGTGTGCAGGATGAACAGGAGCAGAGCCAAAGGGAGCGAGAGAGTGTGCAGGATGAAGAGGATCAAAGCCAGAGGAAGCGAAAGAACAAGCGAAAGGGCAACAAAAAGAAGACACAGTCGGAGCGAGAGAGTGTGCAGGATGAAGAGGGGCAGAGCCAGAGAGCGCGAGAAAGTGTGCAGAATGAACAGGAGCAGAGGGAGCGAGAGAGTGTGCAGAATGAAGAGGAGGAGAGGATCAACGAGGTAAAAAATGAACATGCCATCGACAGGTTGCATCAATCAAGCATTGATTCCGCACACATTTTTTCTCTAATAGAACCCCCGCTCCCTCGATTTAAACCCCCTCCCCCACCCTCCGTCGAGGGGGAATTGAAAATAGTACCCCTGGGGGAATACATTAGAGCAATACGGAAGCTTGACATTGCGGTCTGAATATGGGTACTGAAATTTGTGGGTCGCCAAGGATGTACAAAACATACCATTTTATCTTCACAATTTGCAGTATCAACAAAACAAAGTTGAAGCTGGAAGGGCAGTGGAGGAGGATGACTCTGATCGGGAAATGATCGGAAAAGACGGACAAAAGACCGATCAGAATGGAGGAATGGATTCTGATCGGAAAGTGATCGGAGGAGAGGGACAACAAATCTATCAGAATGAAGGAATGGGTTCTGATTGGAAAGTGATCGGAGGATGCGGACAAAAGATTGATCAGAATGGAGGAATGGATTCTGATCAGAAAGTGATCGGAGGAGAGGGACAACAAATCTATCAGAATGAAGGAATGGGTTCTGATCGGAAAGTGATCGGAGGAGGGGGACAACAAAACGATCAGAATGGAGGAATGGGTTCTGATCGGAAAGTGATCGGAGGAGGGAGACAGAATGGGGGAATGGATTCTGATCGGAAAGTGATCGGAGGAGGGGGACAGAATGGAGAAATGGGTTCTGATCGGAAACTGATCGGAGGAGGGAGACAGAATGGAGGAATGGATTCTGGTCGGAAAAAAGATATCGATTTGAATGAGGGAATGGATTCTGATCGGAAAGTGATCGGAGGAGGGGGACAACAAATCGATTTGACAACAATAATGACCAATAAACAAATTGACGACGACGGCACATTCATTGGAAAAGATATGCTCTGTTTTGTGAAGGAGGGGAACGAGGGACCGCCGGCACAAATGCCGACAATGACAAAATTGATCAAAATTTGGGGTTTAATTGGCATTAAAAGTTGCCAAAAAATTAAATTTTATTTTTTTTTTTGCCAGATTTAAAGGAGGACACATTTTTGCTTGGCAAATATTTGGAATTGATGGCCCAGCCAAACAAATTCAGCGATAAACTTTTGTTGGATTTGGCCGTATTGGCCAACGAAATCGCTCGTCGAATTGGCGCAATGGAAATGTTACAACAAAATGCCAACAATTTTGAATTGTTACAACAAAATGCCAACAATTTTGGGCCTTTAATTGCGTCGCAAATGCCGCCGCCTAAATTGGTAAAACGGTGGAAAAAAATGGAAGTCCATGGCCGATTGGTAGAACAGGAAATGACGACAACGAAATTGAACAAGTTTGGCATAGAATTGGGCAAAATGTTGGTGGCACTTAACAGTGACCAATTTGAAAATGGGCAAAATGCCAATGCCGCCAGTGGAACTGGGACAAATGGTCGACAACAATTGAGCGAAGCGTCAATTGCCAGTGGAACTGGGACAAATGGTCGACAACAATTGAATGAAGTGTCAAATGCCAATGGAAAAGGCACAAATGGTCGTCAACAATCAAATGCCAATGGAAAAGGCACAAATGGTCGAAAACATTCGAATGAAATGTCAAATGCCATTAAAAAAGGGACAAATGGTCGACAACTTTCGGAACGACAATTTACACCCGATGACAAAGCTAAAAAAGCGAACAGTGCAAATAGTGATCAGAGTAATAAAATGGGAACGGAACAAGCAACGACAGAGGCGACAGCGAATGAGGATGAAATGCCGTCGACGCATCGCGAATTGACGCAGCCAATGTTCGCCATCATTCGCAAACAATTGCATCGGCACAATTTTGCGCGACTGATCAGCAGCGATGCGACGGCACAGAGCGCTTGGGCCCAACTGACGCATGACGCACAAAAGGCAGTGGTCGTGGCACTGATGGACGACTGCGACAATGGCACCGGCAAAAGAGACAACAATTTGCGCATTCAGTTTCTGAAATATGTGGCCAAATGGGCGCGGGCGCGCGCTCAGACTGAATTGGGTCAGTGCATAAAAAAAACAGAGGGGCGGGGACTCAGATGGAATTTGCGGTAGTGATGTTCGAGAGTCTCGACTCGAGAAAAGTCTTGGTTTTTTTTTTGGTTCTAGGTCTCGAGTCACGGGTTTCAAGTCTACGAGAAATTCTGCGCCAAAACATTTAGATAATGGGTCGGTCAGCTAAGAGATTTTTTTCCGCGTCTCGAGTCTCCGAAAATTTTCAGTCTCGATCACCACTAGAAGGCGGGTTCAGTTTTTCAATATCCCCTCGAGGGCGTTTATTGTAGGGGAGGGTCTTCAATTGGAGTGGGGCTCAAATGGTCTCAGTTTTTCAATATCCCCTCGAGGGGGCGTTTATTGTAGGGGGACTTCAATTGGAGGGGGGCTCAAATGGAGGGGCAGCTTTATATGTCAAGGGGCCAGAGTCCATTCTCGGCATCACAAATGAATGGCATTGGCATTTTTGTTAAATAGCAAAATTTTAAATTTTAATTTGCCCTTTAGATGAGCGCTTATTTTACCAATTTAACAAACGGCGCGACGGCGTCGATGTGCCAATGGAAAATGCCAAAAAACAAATGTTGGGCCGGCACTTTGTTGAGAGTATGCAACAAATAAAATTAGACACCCCAACGGATTTTGAAACGAATTCGGTGGGCCATTAATTAATGCATTTACCGTAATTCCTAAATTAAAGCCTCCCCTGAAATAAAACACCCCTTGAAATAGAGCCCCCCCCTTTTGAGAGGGGTTGAAATATAGCGCCTTCCCTGAAGCAGAGCCCCCCTGAAATAAAACACCCCTCGAAATAGAGCCCCCTTTTGAGAGGGGTTGAAATATAGCGCCTCCCCTAAGTGGGTTCCCCCCAAAATAGAGCCCCGTGGGCTTTATTTTAGGAATTAAGGTAAATTAATTAAATAATTTTAATTAATTATAATTTTCCTTTGTTTTCAGCTAATAAAGATGCTGCGTGAAAATGGATTTTATGGCTTAGAAAAAGCCCATCAAAAACAAATTGACGAAGAAATTGAGCAAATCCGAGGCATCGTCACCAAATGGGTGGGCCAAGGCATTGGACAACAATTTGTTGGGCCTTTCGTGCCGTATTTTCGGGGTCTTGGATCCCTCCCTATTCCCGGAGGCTTCTTCAAGCTTTTTCCTCTCTAAAAACCCATCTGTTGCCACCAAGTTTCGTCTTGGTATCCAATTCAACGGTGCCCAATTTAGCGTGTTCAATTCGTTTTGGTACCCAGTTTAACGGTACCCAATTTTCGTCTTGGTACCCAATTTAACGGCACCCAAATACCGGCACTCTAAAAAAACATTCCCGCGGCATTTTCGTATGGAATTTTTTTTAATTTAAAGTCCAATGGCACTGGCATTCTGCTGTTGGGCGGCTCGTCGATGCTGCGAGTGCAAACCGCGGACTCGGACATTGACACCGTTTGTATTGTGCCGGAACACATCCGCTTGGACACATTCTTTGGCACTTTGCCATGCGTCGCCGAGGGGGCCGAAAATGCGCGCAAAAAGTGCGACGACCAATCACTTTTTTGCATGCTTTGTCAGGTGTGGGATAATTTGTATAATTTTCCGGCATGCCATTCTCAACGAACTCGGACAAATTCTAACTGTATCCGTTCCCCGGTCCCCATAATGCTATCCCCGATAATCCCTAACCCCAGCTGACGGTGTTGGTTGGGCCTCTTTCCCAACCCATGTCCCCGTAATGCTATCCCCGACGATCCCTAACCCCCGATGATGTTGGGCCACTTTTCCGACCCCGTTCCCGAAATGCCATTCTCAACGAACCCCGGCAAACGAATTGTCTCTGCCCCCTCCCCGGTCCCCGAAATGCTATCCCCGACAATCCCTGATCCCCGACGATCTTTGACCTCTTCCCCGGCCCTTGTCCCCGACATGCCATTCTCGGAAAACCCCGACAAATTTTGACCCCGTGTAAGGTTTTATGATCGATCGCTGGACGATTAAAAACGCCGTAGGACGGGAATACAAATAATTGATTAATAATATCAATTAATTGAATCAATAAATTGTCAATTAATTGGCCAATTAACCGGTTGATAAGAATCGGCTAAGGATCAATTATAGAATGAATACATTCATCACTGAACTTACAACAGCTTATTAGGACACTGTTGGTCAATTAATTGGTCATTTTATTAATTCAAAAATTATTGGTCCTCATCAGACAATTTCTTCAATCAGTTAATTGACCAATTTATTGATTCAATAAATTATTGATCCTCAGACGATTTTCTTCAATCAGTTAATTGACCAATTTATTGGTCCTTCGGTGACCAATAATTGGTCAATAACAATTAATTGAAGGGAAAAATTCAATTAATTGGAGGAATATTGACCAACCAATATAATTTGACCCGTTAAGTTGCGCAACTTTCATTCACTGTTGCGCATTGCCGAAACTTCGGTGCCATTGATTCGTCTCATTTCCGCGCGGGGCCATCATTTTGACATTGTTTTCGCCTCAATTTTTGGCATGGACAAAATTTCGGCGCCCGAATTGAGCGAAAACGCGGCGAAAGCAATTGGCCAAATGACGCACAAATTGACCACAAAAGTGAAGGAGGGCATTTTGAACGACGACGAAACAGTGAAAACGGAGCGAATGATCCGATCTTTGGCCGGTAATCCGGGGCCGGCCCTGAGTCCTTCCGGGCCGAAACCTGAAACCTTTCGGGAGATATTCCGGGAAAGCCTGAGTTTTTCCGGCCCTGAGTCCTTCCGGGCCGAACCCCGAAACCTTCCGGGACATATTCCGGGAAAGCCTGAGTTCTTCCGGGCCTGAGTTCTCCGACGCCATGAAGCCTACGTGCCGGGCTTTAAATTGTCCGGGTTTGTGAATTTTTTTCGTATCCGGGCCATATTCCTGGATGGATGTTAATCTCCTGGGTCGGGACAAATTTTCCAGGCCGGGGGCCTGAAACCGTCCGAGAGCCGGGACAATTTTTCAGACTGGGCCTGAAAGCCGTCCGAGAGCCGGCCACGAAAAGCCAACCCTTTTAATTCTTGGCATTTTTTGTTGCGGCACTTTCGACCTCTGTCGGGTGCCATGCTTTTAAAACGTTTCACTACTATTAAAAATTAAAATTATGATTTTAACAAATTTAACACCAATTTAGGGTATCATTCGAATTTGGCGCTCATTGAAATGGTGCCGAACATTGACACATTTCGACTCGTTGTGCTAACATTGAAAATGTGGAGCAAAAGTCGACTTATATTAGAAGACCCCCCCCCGAGTTTTTAAATTTTAATTTTCGCAAAATTAGGCAATTTCCTCTACAACAATTTGTTGGGCTTTTTGCACGGCATGCCACTTTATGTGATGGCAGCAAAAATTTGCATAATGTACCCAAACGGCACAGTGCCATTTTTGGTGCAGCGTTTCTTCCTCACTTATTCACTGTGGTGAGAGCACAAATTAAGCTAAGCTAATTAGCCTTTGGAAAAATTTAAATTAAATTATAAATTTAACAAATGAATTCGTGCTAATAAGTAATATTAGTACCCACCTCCCCTCTAATTGAAACCCCCCAACCGATCGAACCCTTTAAACCCGCCCCCTCTAATGGAAACCCTATGATTAAAATCCCCCTTCCCCTCTTCTAATCAGACCCGCCTCTAATCGTACCCCCATCTAATTGAAACCCCTTTAATGAACCTCTCTAATGGAACCCCCCCCCCCTCTTTAAATGTAACCCCCCTCTGTGATCGGATTGCAGGGAATGGCCCTTCCCCGTCCAACTTGCCGCGGTCCGACCCGACATTTTGGCATGGAATGCGGCCAACGAGCAGGCCAAACGCACCGCGCTGTTCGGGCACGGCATTTACGCGCGTCTGTGCATGCCGACCGTGACGCCCGTGTACCCGGAACAGAATTGCAGCTTCAACATCAACGTGTACACCGCAAATATTATGCAAAAAGCGATGCGCGACGGTCGGTGAGGTCGACGAAAGCGGCTCGGATTTGGCATTTATTCCCGACGAGACGTTCCCCGGATCCCGGCCACATTTTAAATATACAAACCAGGATCACGGTCAAACGAGACTTCTTTAATCCGCCGTAATCCTGGCGAGATGTTCCCCGGATCCCGACCTCATTTTTTTTTGGCAAAATACGGTCTCGGCTCACAGTCAAGGGGCCTATTTAATCCGCCGTTAACTTGATCCCGATGAGATGTTCCCCGGATCCCGGCCCCATTTTTGTTGGGAAAATAAGGATCCTGTAGTAATTGTGATTATTTGAGACTTTGACACCCCTATTTAAATTATTGTTGGCATTCTATCTTTTATTTTGTGTGTCTTTCCTTTTTTTGTTT
>JAKKIK010002381.1:0-11472 GCA_024500135.1 Heterodera carotae
GAACGGAAGAGGGAATCAATCGGAAGAGGAAGGTGAACGGAAGAGGGATCGAACGGAAGAGAGAATCAATCGGAAGAGGAAGGTGAACGGAAGAGGGATCGAACGGAAGGCACAAATACATATTCATCAGATTGACCACTTCTAAATTCATTTGTCAATCTTTTCCTTCAGAAATCAATTGCCTAAATTTCCCTGGAAATAATCAGTAGAAAAAATGTAAATTCAGATAGCTTCTTGAAGAAAAAGCATTCATATATGTATGTATTATAATATTTGCCTAAACAGTCAAAGGGAAGGGAAAAAGAAACTTTTCCCAACGTTTTTTTTTTTTTGTTTGCCTAAACGAACGAAATGGGAAGATGGCCAGAAATAGGCGCAAAATGGTGGGAAATGTTGGAGAGCGAGGGGAGGGGGAAGAGGGGGATGAACGGGGAACAGTGTGACACACAAAATAAAATGGGCGGGACTTGGCCTTTATAATGCGCGGAGAGAAACAGAACGCGTGGAGATAGAACGTGGATGGATGGGGTGAAAGACAGAGAAGGGGAAGACATTCCCGGAGGCGACTGGCACCGGCTGGCACGAACTGACAAGTGGGGAGCAGAGGCAAAAGGGGTGGTGCTGCTGAGAGGTGGGGGAGGAAAGGAATGGACAGGAGCGCGGAGGAACGTGGAGACGAACGGGGGCAAAAGTGAAGCGGGGACGGACGGGGGCAATCCCAAAAGTGAAGCGGGGACGGACGGGGCAATCCCCGAAGTGAAACGGGGATGGATGGGGGCAATCCCCGAAGTGAAGCGGGGATGGACGGGGGGCAATCCCCGAAGTGAAGCGGGGATGGACGGGGCGGGGAGGAACGTGGAGACGGACGGGGGCAATCCCAAAAGTGAAACGGGGATGGATGGGGGCAATCCCCGAAGTGAAGCGGGGATGGACGGGGGCAATCCCCGAAGTGAAGCGGGGATGGACGGGGGCAATCCCCGAAGTGAAGCGGGGATGGACGGGGCGGGGAGGAACGTGGAGACGGACGGGGGCAATCCCAAAAGTGAAACGGGGATGGATGGGGGCAATCCCCGAAGTGAAACGGGGATGGACAGGGGCAATCCCCGAAGTGACGCAACAACAAACAGACAAAGGACACACAAAAACGATGAACAAATTCCATCTGTTCCTTGCCCGGACGAAGGCCATCTCAGCCGTCATCAAATTCACATCCATTTGAATGAATTCGAATTGCCCGGGGGAAGGGAAAAGAAAAAATGTCTTTGTGTTATTGTCCTGTGCCTTTTGTTGCCGAGGGGAAGAAAAGAATGGAACTTTCACCGACACTTTTCTAAGCAACACTTACATATTTTCAAAATCGTATTTGGCGCGCAAGTTAGAAAACAGAGAAAGGGAGAGGGAAAGAGAGAGAAAGGGAGAGGGAAGAGAGAGGAGAGAGAGAGAGAGGGAGGGGAAGAGAGAGAGGAAGAAAGAGAGAGGGGAGAGAAAAAGAGTGGGAAAAAGAACGGGAAAGGTGGCACAATAAATTGTCAGTTAAAAGAAGGCAAAAGGATAAATCGCAAAGAGAACAAAAAAAAAGAGGAGATCAATCAATGTACATAAATGTGTAAAAGTGCTGACCTCTTCTTTTATATTTGTTGAGATTTGTCTCTCCACTAATTTGTCAGGGAATTAATTAAATGACGCACAAATTGGCGTCATTTAAACCATTGCTGCCGGCGACCCCACCGACTGGGGCAAAGGCCAACCTGTAGGTAATCGAGGATAATGGAGGGGGGGGGGGGGGGGGGGGGAAACACGAAAGGACAGAAACCCGAAAAACGCTTATGGACACTTTCAATAATTTGCTCATGGACTGATCAGTCAGTGGCGGGGAATGTTGATGACGAGACGACCATACAATTGAGTTAATAAAACTTCCATTTGCTTGGGTCTCGATCAATGATTGCTTGGGCGAGGAAAAGACGACAAATAGGGGAAGCGGGCAGCGATGCCGGAGGCGGATTCCTTCGGAGAGCCAGCTCATGGCTTCCTTCCATTTAATTCATGCACCGAGGGCGGCGATGGAAAGGGGCAGAGACGGGGGAGGGATTGGCGCCGGGGGGAGGGGGGCGAAAAATAAATGAATGAACGAATTTGCGCGGATGGAACGGATTGATTTGAATATGGAATTGTTGCTCTTTGAAGAGACCAATGTGAGTGATATGAAGGGATTGTTTTTTGGAGAGTGGAGAAGTCTGTTGGGGTGGGTGGATTTGGAGGGAGTCCCTCGGGCGCTCTGTTGCGATATATCTGAGACAAACTTTTGGTATATAATGATGGATGGACGAACGAATGAATTGGGGGAATAGGTATGTGCAGGAACGTCTTGGGAGCGACGCCGCCAATTTTGGTTATCTGCGCGGGACGATCTCACCTCAGGGCACCCTCTCCCAATGATGCCCTCGAGGAACGAAAGGGTCGTTTGAGAGAGGCAGGGCAAGGACGATCTTCTCCGGAGCGAAAATTGCCCGCTGCCCTTTCTCCTGCCAAAAAATCTTTGAGAAATGCCCATTTTATCCTTTAAGAAACCTTTTTGGCATCATCCGCCGAGGTGGCACATTTTGGATTACGTCGCTTGAGGTAATTAATGGAGGATTAAATGGTATATAAGTACAAAACGGAAGAATTCGACCATAATTTCATCATTTGTTCCAAATTAACATTCGTTCTCTCCCTCTTCGTCGATGATATGCAAATTGGAACATTTCTCTTTTCAAATCGCTCTTCCTTCTTTGCGCAGATTATCACTTCCCTTCCCTTCCCTTCCCTTCCCTCCCTTTGCCATTGTCCCTTCCCTCCGTCCTTCGCTTGCTTCCACTCCCTCCCCATCTTCATAACAGCAGGGTTGTCATCCCTTATCCTCTTCACATTTCATTTCATATCCTTCCGCTATGAAAGCCCTCTCGGGGGAGGAGTAAGTGGGAGGGATGAGAAAGCGAAGAAGCAGTGGTTTTGACGCCTCTCGACATGGGCAAACCCACTGGTCGTGTATATAATAATTTGCAGTTTTCTCCGGTTAATTGCACATCTCCATGTTAGCAGAGTGGCAATTACCATCAAAACAGCCGGAAGGGACTTATTAGGAATTAATCTTCTGTTGTGCCGGGTCATTGGAGAAAGGGAGAGAGACGGGAGATGAGGGGAGAGAGAGGAGGAAGAGAGACGAGAGATGAGGGGAAAGAAAAGGGAGAGAAGGGAAGAGAGAGGGAGAGAAACGGGAGGGGAAAGAGAGTGTAGATGAGAGAGGGGGGGGGGGAGAGAATGGAGAGGAAGGGAGAGAGATCGGGAGATGAGGGGAAAGAAAGAGGGAGATAGACGGGAGATGAGGGGACAGAGTGTAGATGAGAGAAGGGGAGAGAGACGCTAGAGAGAGGGATCGGCCAGAGAAAAGGGGGCGGGAGCGCAATTTGAGCACTTTCATCAGAGAATAAAAGGTGCTGAAAGTGAGCTTGGTACTTCCGGGTTATGTTACACCCCCTCAAAAAATTTTCAAAATTTGTATTTAAGGGTTTTCAATGATGCCGATCACGAATATAATGTTTGTTTTGACATTTGAAGACATCTAATCTTAGATTAGACCTAATATCTATGATTTTTTGGAATAAATTTAAAATTTAATTAGACTCGGGTAATTTTTTAAAGTCCTAAAACGAGTATCTAGAGGTATCTTAAGGCGCTGAACACGAATATGACCTCCTTTTTGAGCTATTCGGACCCCGGACCTGAATTCGAACATTAGGTCTTAATTTTTTTCTTGCAAAAATTTATTTCTTGCAATTATTTTACGGTAGCAAAAACGAGAAAATATAATTAATCACATGCACATTTTAAATTTTTTCCAAAAAATCATAAATATTATGTCTAATCTAAGATTAGATGTCTTCAAATGTCAAAACAAACCTTATATTTGTGATCGGCACCATTGAAAACCCTTAAATACAAATTTTGAAAAATTTTTGAGGGGGTGTAACATAACCCGGAAGTACCGTGAGCTTATGTTGTTGTTTCTGCCCGCCCCTCTTTTTGGTCCCCTTGTGGCTGCACCATTTAAATTCGTCTGCCGGTGAGTGGACATTGGAAATGGTCCTCCCCCACCCCCTGGAAATGGTCCAGCCCCACCCCCGCCCCCTTTCTTCATCCCGTGCCTCTCCCTCCCCCGTCCATCCGATCACGACACATCCATTCAAATGCTTTCCATAACTCTTACCATCCGTCTCCAACAGTGGGACAACGTATTTGAGTAGCAGCAGGGGAATAATGACGAAGATTTTTGCACTTTGGGATCCATTACATTACATTACACATCCTTCTCACAGCTCACCACCAGCGCAATGCATTCATTCAATCTCATCTCACAAAAGAGCATCAGGGAAAACAAAGGTAAAGAAAATGTGGGGGGAATAACAGCAGAAAAACAAAGAAACCGATGAATAGAATGGTGAATGCATTAGCAGCACACAAAAGGCCCAAGAAATGGAAGGGCGACTCTTCGAAATAGCCAAGGCAAAATCAAATCGCCACAAAAATGCCGGATCAGTTAAGTACGTTTCAGCAGCTCCTGAGTGCCCTAGCTAAAGACAACATTTAATGGCGGCAAACAAAAGAAAGATAAAATTCGGCTTAATCCCCTCCCCGCCCACCCAATTTTATTTGTCCGTATATTGCCCATTTGTGTACACAGTTACTATCAGCTTGGTTACGGGAATTTGCGATACATATGAGTAAGTTTATCGCTAATTAAACCATTCTTTTGCGGTGATTTACGACCAACATGCGCATGGGATATTTGTGTGCGGTTATGGTGGTGGATCGGTGGGGATTTTGGGCGAAATGGGTGGAGAGGCGAGAGAGATCTGGATCCGTGTAGCCGATGGTGAACCGAAGGGGGGCGGGGGGGAGGGAATCACCGACATTCTACCAAATTTGAGGGCGCAAATAAATATTTATGAAGTAAAAGCAAGAAAAATAGGGGAATGTATATGTGTAATTAAACTATCAAAAATTGCGATTTTAAATGAATAAAAGACACATGACTGTTTAGCCTAATCATAAAGTCCAAGCTTTTTTCTTCATGAAAAGGCAACGACTAAAAAGGACAGAGGTCGTCGGAAAGTGCAAAAGAAAAGGGACGGACGGCGAACGAATGAATGGCGAGGGACTGATGGGAGGGGAAGGGAGGGGGGGGGGGAAGACGGAGGGACATCGTCGTCATCCTCAGCAGCAGAAGAAAAGGTCAAGTAAGTGCCCTTTAGAGGGGCAAATTGGTTGAGTTGATGGATGGTGGTGGGAGGGGGGGGGGGAGGGTGTGTGAACGAATGGAAAGAGGGGGCGGAGGATCGGATGTGGGAGGGGTGGACATTTTGTCTGTCTACCACTGAGGTGACCACATCGTCGGGGATGTGTCCTCTTGCTGTTGTCCCGATGGGCCGAGTGAAAAGTGCAACTGTGTGAATGGCCAGCCACTCCCTCCCCACCCTCCGGCGACCACTTCCCTTCGGGCGACTTTTGTTTGCTCATCGGCAGTGGTTAAATTGCGCTGCTGAACACGAGTGTAAGACAGACAAGTCGAAGGAGCAAGAAAGCACAACAAGCACTCACTCACCCACTCGGCCTCATCCGCCGATCATCCACCACCTTTTCCCACCTGCTGTAATGGATACTACCACTGCTGAAACTTTCAATTTTGAGAGGTGTGAAAAGACAGTAAAGAGGACAGAACCAGCTTGTTCGGATCAATGAAGAACTTGATCGTTTTATTTTACCGAAAAACCAACGGTCAACATATATTGTATTTTTATGGCAACATTAACATAATAATTATCAGTTATATTGTGGAACACTTTGTCAAACAGCCTATTTGGTGTTGAGTTAAATGTCATTGTTGAGCAAAGTCTGCTTTCTGGGCTGTCTCCATTCATTTCTTTATTACTGTGCGCAGCCAAAGAGCAAAGAAAGCGGTCAATCGAAGCACCAAAATGGAAAAAGAAAATTTATTTAAAATAAAATGTGCCCAATTTATTTAAATAAAATGTGCCCACCAATAATCATCGCCGCCATTATTAAGTAATCCCTCCACAAATAAGCCTCGTTGAAACTCAGTTTCTCCAGCACATCAGTGCCATTTCGATAATAACAGTTATTGTTGTAATCCAGAGGCTGACAGTCTAAAAAATGAAAGAAAAGGGGAGGGGTAAGATTAATATAAAGGGCACCTGAAAAGTTATGGACACGAGTCCATTGATTGATCGCGGCAGTTTCATAAGCGTACCCAAAATAGGAGAGGAACTTGAGCGGATAAAAGTATTTAGGCAGAGACTCCTAAGAAAAAAGAAACTGTAAATAAACGGAAAACTGGGAAAAAAGTGGAAGAATGGATCTACGGGACGCTGGGGGACTGACTTATTTGTTAGCTGAAACTGACTTGTCTGATGTAAAAGCCACCAAATGCGAGCAGGGGGATGACAACAATTGGCAGAATAGCCATCTGTAAGGGTTTTTTTTTGTGTTTAACATCGAAGAAACTTGAAGAGACTGACCGCAACATCGTCGGATCCGAAAATGCACGCAACGACATAAGCTAAACGGAAATATCATCCAAAACAGAGAAAAGAATTATAATCAGAGAATGTACATAAAGAAACAGCGACATTTGTGATTGAAACACAGCTGAGAGTAAACAAAAGCGACGCATCGAAAGAGGCGACGAAGCGAAGGGCCATCCAATAGACAATGGAAGAGAAAAGAACAGGGTAGACAATGTACTGGACCAACTAAAACAAGAAGAAGCCAATGTGGCATTTGTGCAGTTACAAACACGAAAAGCAAAAAGAGGAGAAAAAAAAACCTCTGCGACATTCTTAGCCAGGAAATATGTGTCAACGCGATACAAATTCGACGAATGTTCACGCATAAAAACAGGCAATTCGTCGCAAAAAACCTCAAACGGGAAATGCAAAAGAAATAAAATGCTCATTCTTAAAAATACGTGAACAGCCGCAAATTGGAACATGAAATTCATGTTAGCAACGGCCTGAAACAAAAGACCGTTGATGTTCATGACGGTGGATTGGCTGACAGTAGTGTTCCAGTAAATAGCACCAAGCAGAAGGCCAATGAGCTGGTCAATGGGGGGGGGGGGGTAAAGTTGTTAACAAGGAATAAAATGTAAACAGGAACAGAGAAAAGGAAGGGAAGAGAGAGAAAAACAGAGACAGAAAGAAAATCAATGAAACAAGAAAGATAGGCAATTCATTAAAAGTGGTAACAAAAGATGCAACCAATGTCTGGAAGAGTCGCACTCTGAGAAGCATCGGCTCACGCAATGTGATAAAAAATGAACGCTTTGTGAGCACATAGAACTGTTGGACCCATCTGAAAGAGACAGGAAATATTCGAATATATTAATTGTCTTCGCGCTTTCACGTCGCTTTGTATCGACGAAGTGCATTTTTGCGGTAAGAATTAACAGGGGCCGGCGTATCCTTTTCCTGTCCGTGCTGCTCCCCATGGGCTGTCCCTCCGTCCCCTTCACGCGACACTGTGCCGTTCAGTTGATTATCCGACGAAGGAGTGAACGATGTCGTTGAGGAGGAAGGTGAAATGCTCCGTTTGGTGGAAGAAGTCGTTGTGGAGGAACTGTCACTTTCGGACTTACCAACGCATATTTCTCTCAAATTCCTTCCGAATTCACTCTCATCGAACGCTTTACAAATGTTCTAAATCAAAAACTTGCTTATAAATGACAAGATAAAAAGAAATACCTCAGCTCGCTCTTTCGACTGCTTAACTCTCTTTGCTTTAGTGGCCAATGTTGAAATGAAGTGGTCGGCGGGGTTGAAATTGTCTGGCAAACTGTGGCCTAGGCTAAACAAAAGAAAGGAAAACTAAGGCCAATAAATATTAAAAACCCGTTGAAAAAATCAATCGCCTCTTTAATTTCCCCAAGGAATGCCAAGCGACCATTGGCGAGTAAACAAATTCTAAATCAAATTGATTGGCAAGCCAATGCCATTAACAGCAGCAACACTCACTTGTCGAACATCTCAAACACCTGCGAACTTGGTTGATGGATGGTCACCAAAATAGTCATCTGCTTGCGACGGGCCAAGTCCCTGAGCACTTGGATGACCTGCTGTGCCAAGTACGAGTCCAAGCCAGAAGTGGGCTCGTCGCAGAACAGAATCGGAGGCCCAGTCATTATCTGCGGGTCAAAGTGTCATTATTTAGCAAGGCATTCACTGCCTTTGCCGTTTACTTCCGAAGCAAAAGCCAATCGTTTCCGTTCCCCACCCGACAGTCCCTTGAGACGGGGCGGCCATCCGATGATTGTGTTGGCACAATGAGTTAGCCCGAGCTGAAGCAATTCTCCGTGTTATAGTGATGAATATTAATTAATCCCCGCTTTCCGACCTCTCTCATAACATTTTGCACACGTCGTTCGCGTTCTTCCGCCGAGTAATTCCTTCCCATGCGCATGATGGCCATAAATCGAAGATGCTCCACCACAGTCATCGTGCCAATGAACAAATCCTCTTGCTGAACATAGGCGGAAATTTTGCGGAGAAAGTGTTTGTCGACGGGATTCCCGTTCAGACAAATGCGCCCGGAGAAGCGAACTGTGCTCAGATTGCGCTGAGTCAGGATGTTAAGCAGCGAAGTTTTGCCGGCCCCGCTGAAAGGGGAAGGCATCCAATGAAAAGAAGCTCCGAAACGGTGGCAGGAACCTGGCACCCATCAGAGCCAACACTTCGCCAGGGAATGCGGCGCCGTACACTTTGTTCAGAATCAGCTTCTGGTCAATGTCCTCGCGGGCGACCTTCTCGTCAGAGAACAACGCTTGCAAGTTGGACAGACACGGGAACATACTCTGCTCACGTCGAGGCTGACAAAAGCAAGCATGCACTATTGCAGACGATTACTTTGTCCCCACACTTTTGCAGGAAATATATAAAATCATAACCCTTATCCCCTGCCGTATGTTTCGATTACTCGATGACTATAAATATTTTTGAAGCCACACCTTTGCCGTAATGCCGTGCCATGAAAGAACCATTGCTGCCTGACATACGCTTGTCATTGATAACTTGAAAGAAATGTTCGGTTAAAGAAGGTAATAATCATTGCAAATACATTAGACAACACCTGTTTCCTTCTTGAAATTCGTGGCCCAGGCCCCGCAACTTGGCCACCTTCATTTTCCGTCTCGGACGACTCAACATCCACCGCAACATGTTGCTGTCGCCCACTTCTTTTGAAGAGACGTTTCTGGTCGGCATGCATTTTACTAAATACAATACAAAGAAGTTAAATCGAATCTTTGGTAATTGAAATAGTGGTGAATCATACATACTAATTAGGGCTGGGAATTATATGGACATAAAATTGCAAAAATATGGACATATGTAAATTTTCCAAATTCAAGGGAATTTCTCGACTTTTTTCGGAAATAAGGACATCAAAGGTTAAAAATAAGATTTTGGGGTCCAAAATAAGAACATTTTTTTAGAATGTTGTTTTGAGGCTTAATCTCGTTTGTTCAACAATATCAGCATTTGCAACATATTTCTCACCGCCAACAATTTTTGAGCAATTTGAGGGCTTGGAAAAGAAAAACAAATTTATTTGGGCAGGGTCTGCCGCAAAAATTATAAAAAATTAAACAAATTGTTAACAGAATTTGCTACATTTCTAGTTTTTTCGCATCTAATTTTCATTAAAAACACTTTTTTTCTGCGGCGAGGAGGGGGAGGGGGGGGGGGGCGGTGCCGATAGGCGCCGCCGGGAAAATTTGGATGAAGTGACTGGATTTGTTAACAAAATTTGGTTCTTTTTTCACGCCTTATTTTAACTTTTAGGCAAAAAGACTGAATTTTCTTTGGCCTCCCAAAAATAAGATAGAAAATAAACCCAAAAAGCAGTAATCGCTCAGAGGAATTGATCCAGCGGTGCTTCCGGGGAAAATTTTTTTTGAATAGTATAGTGAATCCTGTTAACATTTTGCGTATAAATTTGAACATGTTTCTTGCGACTTTTTAAAACTTAGATTTTTTTCAAAAATGGGGGCAACCATCTAAAGTATTACCAAATCCAACTCTAATCACAACTTTCAGATTCGCATTCGCACTATGTTAAGCATTTAGTTTTTATTGAACAATACTTTTTGGTTGTTCATAAAAAAGAATCAGTATGAATTATTGGTCAAATAAAAAGTAAAATAAGAAAACATGGAGCATAATAACAAAAGTTGATAAAGAAGATAAGACGGAATGAAAGAATGAAACGGGAAATATTTATTTAGGCAGAACATACATTATGTAGAAATATCGAATGACATAGAAAAGCAATACAACAAATTTCATACTTAGGTAATTGTTGTGGGTCTGAGGTTGTTGATCACGAATCTGACATCTTTTCGCTTAACCCGGACTCAAACTAAACCATGCCTAATGTGAAGTGAAAATTTTATCAAATTTTGTTAAAAAATTAATATTTTTAATTAAAAAAATCGTTTTTAATCTTAAATCAATTTAAACGGGGGTAGCATAGATAAATGCTAAGCAAATAGGAGAACGGGAAGAGCGCCCATCGGTGCCGATGGGAAAATTGACATTTTTTGCGAATTTGTTATAAAATTAACACAGAATTGCTCTAAAAAACTTCTTAATTTTCCTTGAAATTTACAATTTTAAGTCGGAAAAGCAATGCAAATTATGTGGGAGGAGAAGGCGGTGCCGATAGGCGCCGCTGGGAAAATTTTGAGAATTAACCTGGGTTTCTTATGAAAATTCATATAAAATGGCAGCCCAAAAATCCTTAATACATAAATACATTTTTAATAATTTAAATTTTATAAGGGGCTTTTTGAATCCAAAAATAATTTTAAAAAGTCGAGAAACATTTGTGAGTTCTGACAAACATTGCCAAACACGGGGTTAAAAAGGTCTGAATACCGGAACCATTTTCGGGAAATGATTCTTCACTGGATTTCGAATAAGTATGTAAAATTTCCGGTTCAATGTTTTTCCGAACAAGTCAAAAACATTCAACAAACTTTTTCGAAATCTGATAGCAGCTTGAATGTTTGTTCGATGTTTCGAACATGTTCATATGAACATAGAAACCTAAAAATTTATAGACTTGTTCGAAATACGGTGTAGAACCGCGTCCCTTACCTAATTTCGGGTTCACATATCTTACGCCATGTTTGTCAGAACTGACAAATGTTCGTTCAATATTGAAACTGGTGATTTTTCAATATCGGGTGCAACACATACAACACAAACCACTAGGCCATTGAAAATCTCTATTGTTTGGCAGAATTACACCCAATATTTTTGGCTACCGGTCAAAAGGTCCAATGGACAAAAGGTCCAATGGTCAAAAGATCCAATGGACATAAGGTCCAATCAGTCAAAAACGGACAAAAGGTCC
>JAKKIK010002382.1:0-11470 GCA_024500135.1 Heterodera carotae
TACCGTATTCGAAAGAAATATCCGCCGCCAAAAAGTGTTTGGGACGGTGACGAATTGGTGTACTCTTTCAAAAAGGGGGCCCGAAAGGTCAGCCGCCAAATTAAAGTGAAATAAAATTAGAAATATTAATTAATTAAAATTTATATAAATTAATAGGTCTTTTTTAAGATTCTTCGCGAGTGTTATGAACAGAACCAATACCCTGATAGGGAAGAAAAAAATGCAATTTCGCGCAGGACGGGCCTCAACACGACACAGGTGGCCAATAAAAACAAAATGAGTTGCAACGAACAAAACACTTCTTGCAGATAACAAATTGGTTTAAAAATCGACGACAGAGAAAAAAGTCGGAGGAATGAACAAAACAGACACAAATTGCAGAGCTTTTTATTTGCTTTCGCGATTAAAATTCCCAATTTTTTAAAAATCATAAAGCACGAGTTTTTTTAATTTGGCGCAAAATTTTTATCAATTTTTCGAACATTAAATATGTTGTAATATTCATAAAATCAAGTTCCTTTCGAAACTCATGCGCAACTATTGGACATTTTGACTTTTAGCTCCTATTTTTGGCATTTGTTTCCTTTAAAGTTTAAACTATATGCTTTTTTTGAAATTTGGCCGCTTCACGAAATACACCCCAAAATCGGTTTTAAATTCAAAAAAGCATCTGCATAAGTATGAATCGATGTTAAACACAATTTTTTAAGCACGAGCGGTAATAAGCCGTGGGAAATCCACTTCATATTCATTTTCAATACAAAAATTAATAATACGTAATGAAAAAAAAAGATTTATCAAATTATTTCATTTGGTGTTTGGCTTTCTTTAATGATGATCCCAGATTGATCATTGTTAACAAAATATGTGGCACCAACAAAAAATCGCTTCTTAATGACAAATGCGAAGAGGGCAAAAAGCTGCAAGATAAATTTAGAAAAGAATATAAAATTAGATTAGAATGTATTCACAAAAAGGATGTTGATGGCTATAACGATCATTGTGGTTTTGGGTAGTCCCTGTGTTTGGACACTCAAACCGCCGAGAAGGGTTGGACCAATGAAGCCTCTGTAAAGCGTTAACAAGAATGAAATAATTTACAACCAACATCACATATTAGCTTTCCCAAAAATTCCTATGGGCACTCTAGTTATCACCATTGGCTACTTTCTCTGAGGTCTGTGTAGCCGACAATAGAATTTAGTATTCAGGTTCGATCATACCTGTGCAAGGGGGGGGGGGGGTCATGCCGGCAATTCGGGAATTTTATTTTCATACGACTTCGTTATTTTTAATGGCGAAAAAATTTTATTATTTTCGGTTTGGGGGGAGGTGGGGCTACAGCCTCCCGCCCTCCCTCCCCTCTCTGCTGGCTACGCCCTCGACACAAGGGCATACCAAGGGGGGACAGAAATGAAAAAAATAAATCATATATTTCTCAAAAAAGCATTGAATATTTTATCAATCACCCGAGTGCGTAGGAAGACTGAAAAAGTCCGGACACACATCCGTATGTTTGAAAAGTGTCGTCGTAGCCGCTTGTCCTAAAAAAACATTTGTTGGCTACGTATATAGATAACAATGAATGTGACCTGACAACGTCCAGACATCGCTGGAAAGAGGGAATGTAGAGAGCGCCGGAGGCAATGCCAAGGACGGCTAAGGAAATGCAGACGAAAACCAGATTTCTTAAATAAGTAATGAGCATGAGAGTACAATAATCAAAACGTGAAATGTACTCAATCCATCCCCAATGCCAAATCTTAAGGAGACAACGAACGCACCCAGTCATTCCGATGCCGAGCACTGCGACGATAGTGGCGGATGATCCGAAGAACATCAGCACATTGCTACAATCCCAACGGTCCATGAACAGTCCCCACAGTGTGGCAGTCAAACAGTAAAAGCCGTCGCACAACAGAAATATAAGGCCGATTCCAATATTGCCTAACTGAAAAGGACAAAAAATTAAAAGCCAAATGGAGAGGAAGACACAACATTAGCAGTGGATCGAAGATGTTCAGACAAAATTGGGTCAAGAAATGTGAGAGAAATGGCACAAATCACCACGGCAAACACCATCAGCCACATTGCTGGTATTTTCAGCATGCTCAGCATTCCCATGGGATCTTCGGACAGTTCATCTGCTGAAAAAGGAATATAGAACGGACAAAGAAAAAGGCTCCGCCCGTAAAACTTTTTGTGGTTAATATTTGGAGATCAAAATAATTATACCTACTCTAATTGCAGAACTTGGACAAAGATTATGATGGTTTAAGGCCTCTTGGTTTTGGGACTGATTGACTTATACAGTGATTTTCTTGACCTAATCTTTTTTTTGCAACCCGAACATCCCTAACCACCAAAAAAATTGATTCAATTTATTATTTTTTGCGTTTTCTCACCAACCATTGATCTCATCAATGAGACAATAGAAAAATAACGTAGCAATCAGCAACAGTGAGCCGAGCACAAAGAAAGGCACATGA
Source organism: Heterodera carotae (assembly GCA_024500135.1). Taxonomy (NCBI): domain Eukaryota; kingdom Metazoa; phylum Nematoda; class Chromadorea; order Rhabditida; family Heteroderidae; genus Heterodera; species Heterodera carotae. The sequence continues at coordinate 2,490 of JAKKIK010002382.1, forward strand.
AATCCGCCTCCGTACAATACACTACCAATGGCCGGACCGATAGTGAAGCCAAGGCCAGCAAAAGTTTCCATAATGCCCTAAAGATTAAAAATATATAATAATATGTATAAGTCGATTATAATAAAACAAACAACAAATGGGCGAAAAATCAGCAAAAGGAAATGCGTTAAGGCTGGTTGGTGCCTCCTTTTTTTTGAAATCTCCCTTTATTTTGGAGAAGTTGTTCACAGGCAATTTCGAATCCCGGACCCGACTCAAAAGGAAAGGCAAAATTCAAAGAGTAAAAAAATAAGTACTATAATTTTTATCCGAATTCGGGTCAGGAATTCGAACATCCGAATACTAGATGCCGAATAGAACCAAAAATGATCGAATTTCAAATGGAATAAAGGAAGGAGTGTGTCCAACAGGGGGGGGACGAGGTGCACAAAGTTAAACAAGCACTAACAATAATAGTGCAAATTCGGCTGGGAAAACACTTAGCACATATTGCAAACGATGCTGTCAGAAAGCACGCATCGCCTAACGCTTCAAAGGATCGGATGAGCAGAGAGGCGTAGAAGAAACAGTCGTGATCATCGACCCATTTCAAGGTGCTGAAAATTGGTTGCATTTTGGCATTAATTAGCATATGCAAAGAAATGTTCGGGAATTTGTTTGAGAAATAGAATATGTATCAAAAAACAAAAAATGTACCCAAAAACAATTGCGGATAATGCGGTGATTAGAAGACCAGCGATGCACATCCATTTTGATCCAACTACATGCATCTGAACGCAAAAATTTAGTTCAGTTGGTTGAATAACTACACATTTTTCAATAAAACGAACATATTTGCCGAGAAAAGGTGAAGAAAAGAACATCACAAGCTGGAAGAAGCCGAAAACCAACCCAATTTCTGACTTATGCATTCTGAACAGAAGAGAAGATGAAGCTTTTGCGAGTACATATTTCATGGAACATATTTATTTTACGGCACTTGTCCAGTTTAGGTCACCTTTTTTGGTTTTTTCACAATTTTTAAAAAACTTAGAGACTTGAAAAATTTTAAGCATCTAAAAGATTTTATAATAAAAAATTTTTTTCTGAGAATTTCCGATTTTTTAGTCGAGTTAGTGTCCGGGGTTCGGAAATGATCGAAGTTGAGGTCCAACGACCCTGAAATCACTATAAAGCATGTTTTCATGGCTTCTACAACAAATTATTAAACAAGTTGAAAAAATTGACCAAAAGGGGGACCCAAACAAAACAAGTGACAAGAAGACACAAACATTTAAAAGTTCATGAAACACTAACCCCCTGTCTTTTGCTTCTTTTGGGTAAAACGGGTTTATACAGCTGAACACCACTGTATTGCACAGATTTGCAATTGCCAACATAGCGATGGTGGCCAACTGTTTGTTGGTCAGTTCGTTGAATAACTTCATTTTATGCGTTTAAATTAGAGGTAGTGCATCGAAAATTTTCCAAAATAATAAATCACTGGTGAAAGATAAATTTTTGGGGCAAAAAATAAGTACATTTTTATTTCGCCAGGAAAATTTTGAAAATAAACCACATTGGTTCTTTTCTGTTTTATGACCCCCCCTGAAATTTTAAAATAAAAGATCATTTACAGGGTAAAATGGGGTGCTGATCGCGAATATGATTCAAATTTAGATATTTCGAACCCCGAAACCGAATTCGAACAAAAAACTCGGAAATTTAATTTTACACTTGTAAACATATATTATCTTTTATGGGGTAAATTAAGTCAGGGAGCACTAATCCGCCGTTATTTTTACGATTTTTTTACAACTGTCAACTGAGCCATTAACAAATTAAACAAAAAGCTGGTCTCTAGCCGGTTGAATTTCGCGTTCATAGAAAAAGGAAAAAACGGGACAGTTATAAGCCCTACGGGGCAGTTACAAGCAACTAGAGCCCTACTTGGCAGGTCAGGAGTTTTGCGTGTGTTTCTGAACAAATTCGTATTTTTGGTCGGACAAATTGTAAAAAAAAATTTGAAATTGCAATTTTCAAAGTTTTGTCCACTGCTTCGCCCTCTTAACGTTGACCAAATTCGACGAAGTTTTCTCAAAATGACCGCCCTGACCAAATGCGACCAAATTTTTTTTTTTAAGATCCGTCTTCAAAAGCTCTACAAATGGTCCGCAAGAGCCGTTCCGCTATCTACAAAACCCACAAAACATAAAACAAAAAACTGAATTTTTTGCCAAAAAAATCCCGACCTGGCCAGGGGCTAAAGGGGTCTCGCCCATTTAAACCAACTCCAGAACCAAACATTTCAGGGGGGTCATAAAACAGAAAAGAACCACAACATTTTCTACGGCTTTTCGGCTCTTCTTTTCATTACAGATACTATTTTATTTGGGTGGGGGAGGGGGGCGGCGGTGCCTGCGGAGAAAATTTTGAAAAAGTGACTTGATCCGTTTACAAAATTTGGTTTATTTTTCACTTTTTATTTAAATTTACTTTGAGCCAAAATTCGGGATTTTTTTGAATATTTTAGTGAATCTTGTTAAGATTACGTATAAATTCACTTCTACTTTTAATGTAAGTTTTGGACCCTCAAAATCAGTACAATTCTTATAAATAAGTACAAATTACCTCTGCTTTAAATCGGGCTTATCCTTTGTACTTACATTATGTAAGTACTTAGGGTGGAACATAAGGTTTGATACCCAATTTTTCCAATGTTTAAAAATTCATAACTTTTTTAATTCTTAATAAATTCATTTACTTTCTTTTTTATTTTGTAGATTGTTATGTTCTCTATCATTTCAATTCTTTTTCCCCCAGTTTGATTTCATTTAAACAAAATTATAACACAAAAACTAATTTTAGGCATTTTGAACCATGGTCAGTTTGAGAATGCATATTTCATTGAAAATTCAAACAAAAAGTCTATTGAAAAGTTATTTTGAGAGAATATAGTTAGGACAATGTTTATGCAAAATGAGAATTTTGGTTAAAATGTTTGGTTTTTTATGGAAACTCAAAATTTCTCCAGCAGAAAATTTTGACACAAAAATCGGCTTTTTTGGGACTAATTAATTCATAAAATTTTTTTGTGAAAAGATAAAAAGATAAAAATAAGTCATTATGAAAGAGAATTATCAATCTACAAAATAAAAAATAGAGAAAGTGAATCTCAGCGTTGAGATTTAATTCCAAAAAAAATCGGGTATCAAAACTTATGTTCCACCCTAGGTAATGTACTGATTTGAGCCAAATGTACTTATTATTTTGTACTGATTTTTTTCGATTTTAAGAAAAATTCGACTCTTTAAAGTAAACAAATCGGAAAATCATATTTTTGACTTTTTGTTCGAGTTTGGGTCTGATTTTCGTAATTGGGCAAAATGGATTTTATATTCGTGATCGGCGATCTTAACCCCTAAAAACTTAATTTAAAAGTATTTCGGAATGAATTTTGATTAAGGCCATTCTCTTAAATATGTAAGGCAAAAAAATCAGTTTTTTGGTAAAATCGCTTTTTTATGACTTGGTAGATGGGTTTCAATGCTTTTTCATACTTACTATGCAATATCTAACAGTTTTGCAACAGAATTTCATGAAAACTTTTGTGGCGCTAAGTCAAAGTCTTGCCCCCCGTTTGTCCTAAGTTTTTGTCTCGAACTTTTTGGCACGCTGAACTTTATTTATTACAATTTTGGTAAATGGTTTAAATATGTATTATACAAGATTTGAAAGCGTGTTGGGACGCTTCGTAAAAACTGCCATATTGGAGGGTTCCGAGCAAGTCTTTAGGCTATTTAATGATATTAAGTTTGTAGAAATCGATTGTGCAATAAAAAATTAATAACCCAAAAACGTTCTCGGAAACCTCCGAAGTGGCAATTTTATGAAAGTCCAACACCGTTTGAGTTTTTATGCTGATGGACTGCACTCGAAATTTCGGTTCATCTTTTTGTCCAATTGAATCGTTCCAATGTCAAACGTTTTCTTTGGAACAGTTCCCGAAGTGACATATGAACTGGGCACCTGACAATGAATGAGAAGCCAATTGCTGTTCCATAATTGTTGCTTTATTCAATTGACACCAAAACACTCATAAAGTGAACTCGCGCATATTTAAATTATAAATGAAAGCGAATAAAATCCCAAAATATATCCCCTCAAACGACCGATGGTCGGGGGGGGGGGAGCAGTCCCGGATTAATACAAAAGTCTTGAACCAATCGTCCCACTCAGAAAGCTGCATTATCTTTTACATAAATAATTTAAATAATAAAAACATTCTCAATTAAATTTCCTCCCCATAATTACTTTAATGACCATTTGAACAACACATGGAACATTGCACTCCTAAAGCGTGAATGTTGGTTGCTGAATCACTTTCTAAAATATTTATTTGTGTTCACATGGATTATGATCAGTCTCGGGTCGATATCTGATAACAATTCATCCTCATATCCGGTGAGCGCAAAATGTCCCGACCGATCAGTGATCCCTTCCTTCATCAAATCATCATGTTCAAGGGCTATTAAAAACGAAAAAAGTTGAATTGAAAAAATAAAAAATAATATAAATGTACAGTCTCTGTCATAAAGTAATATAAAAACGTACAGTCTCTGTCATACAGTTTCACGTTCAGCCCTTCGGAAGGAATTCCATTGCACAAAATTGAGCCTCGAACAGCGACGGACTGCGAATATTCAGCCAGTGCATTAAATGTTGCAAGATTTAGCAAAATGAAGCAGATAAACCACATGGATAACTCTTGAATGGCTTCCAATTTTATTTTGGTATAATTAAAACATTTATTCGAGAGAAAACCAAATTTTGCACTTTAGAGTTAAGTACAATTAAATTAAATGATGTATTGAGAACATTCACATTGAAAAAATAATGTAACGAACAGATGGAATTTCTTAATGGTTAAATCATTTATTTGTCTTTTTAATTTAATTATGCCTTTCTCTGATGAAGGTTCCTTCCCATTTACGTCAATTGGCCAAAGGCACTTTATTTTCCAAATCGTAAAAATACGAAATATTGTTCAAGATGCTTTGCTTTATTTAGGGATTTAGGGTATTAATTTATGCTTTAAAAGGTATCCGGAATATAAAAAAGCATTGATTATTTTGTTTTGCCCACAATAATTGAATTGATAAAAAAATTGCGGAGAATCAAAAAACAAGTCGCTAAAATGACACATGCAATGACTTCGATTTCCTTCCGCTGGCGGTGAAATTGGAAATGAATGCATACAACAAATAGGTATTATGTAGAAAAATGCAGAAATGGAAATAACACTGTAAATAAAAAGGTCATGGTGAAATAAATTTAGGCCGATAGCCCAAGGGGCTGTAAAATCAATGAAAGAAAAGGACGGACGGAAATGAAATTGGAATGAATGAATTGGTTGGGTTGTGTCTGCGCATGACTCCCTTAACAGATCACACACAATTCATACATATGTATTAGGGCTGCTCGGTAGTACCGATACAGAGTACCGAGTCGGTAAAAGTACCGGGTTTTTTGGGTACCGGTACCGGAACCGAGTACCGGGTTCTTGGTACCGACTACTCGGTACTTTTTTACACCCCTAATGATGGGGTTTTGGTCAGGAATTATTAGTTGTCTAAGGAAAACTTTGGTTCCCCATAATATTTTCAAAACAAATAAATTATCGAAACGATTGGAAATGGAAAAATAATTTAATTTTTATTATTTTTATTTGGGTCCCTCTAATATAATGGCGGCCGAGTGGTTAGTTTATGTTTTTTAATGTGAATTTGCTTTGGTTCTAATCTCTCTCCGGTAAAAAAATATTTAATCTCCTTTTAAATTTATAAATTAACAGTTACACTTTCTCTACATTTTTTTTATTTTTAAATATTCTATACGGGTGGGTATGTGATTTTACCTGGAAAACCGTGCATTTGGCCGATTTTTTTGCATGATTTTTCCTGCCGTTTCCTGTTTTCCATTTTTATTTGAACAAAATTTTTCAATTTTTGCCTTCATTTGTCCTAAAATGTCACTATTTTTTCAAAAATTTTCCTGGCGAATCCCCCGCCAGAAATAGTGTCTGCAATGAAAATAAGACACGAAAACCGAAGAAATTGGACCAAATTCTCTTAATAAATTTAATTAATTTTTCAAAAATTTCCCGGTGGCGCCTATCGGCACCGCCAGACACACCGCCCCACAAAAATTTGAATTCTTGGTCTTCAAACCTAGAATTCAAACAGCATTTTAATAATGGTTTGTAGATCCAAAAATTGACCTGTGAATGTCTAATTAGCATGACTCTAAACTCCTTTCTAGTGATTTGAAAATTTTTTTAGCGGTTTTTGACGTTTTTACTGAAAGTACCGAGTCGGTAAAAGTACCGGGTTTTTTTGGTACCGGTACCGGAACCGAGTACCGAGGTCGAATACCGGAACCGAGTTGCGGGTACCGGGAAATTTCTGGTACCGAGAAGCCCTAATATGTATGTACAACTGGGAAAAAAATCTCCTTGCAGTTCAAGAAACGACTCATCCGAATGTCGAACAGAATAAAAAAGCACCCTAATATCCGTCGACCATCCGAGTTTTTAACTGTCTTAAATTTCTTTATCCTGATTCCGACCAAATGTAAATATTGTATTAATTAGATTAAGCACAAGCAGGTACCTCCGGGTTTTGCTGCCTGTCGAAAAAACAGCACACCGTGATCAGCGACCTTGAAAACCCCAAATTACGAATTTTGGAAATTTTTTGAGGGGGGGGAGAGCAAAAGTTTGAAGAACCCACAACTAACGATTGAATATGCTTCAAAAAATTATGACAAAATCAAAAAATTAGCCATTTGGGTTCCAATAAAAACAGTTTTTACTTGAAAATATTTTCAGGCCTTTGTTGGCTGCCTCCAAATAAAAATGGAATAAATTTGAAAAGTAAATGCATTTTGTCGTCCATCTGTCGTCTCAATTGATACAATCGCGTCTTTGACCAGAGAATTTGCCCTCCAAATTCAGTTTCCCAACGTCAAAAATCTTTTGCGGCCTTTTTCCATCGGTTATGTAATTGTCGGGGATCTAAAAAATATAATTTATTTATATGAGAGAATTCATAAAAACCATAAAATGCGTACCTCAATTGAGAATTTCAACAGACACGGAATGTGCTCGTCATAGCAATTCTTAACAAATTTTTAATAGCATTTTATTGTTTTCTTTTTAAATTCGAATTCACATGGTAAATGTTTAGTTTCGGGTCGATGTCGCTTATTTCCGTTTCGTATCCCTCCAACAAAAATTGTCCCTTTTCGTCCGTAAAGCCTTCGGCCATCAAATCGTCAGGGTCAAATGCTTTAAAACGCCAAATGACCTTTTTGAATGAAACGCTTCGTCATTTTTCCCTTACTGTCAACATCGTACAGCTTCGCTTTTGTGCCGACGCTTGGCTTCCCACCGCAAGTCAAAAGGCCGGTGACAGCGACGGACTGAGGAGTTCCGACCTCGAACAAATCGTCATCATAGCCAAATGCGAATGTTGCGCAGCTGAGCAGACAAAATGTCACAAAAATGGACAAATGGCAACCACTCATTTGGGACAAAGGGAAAACAATGCTTAAAGGCGTTTGATTGGAAACCAGTTTAAAAGAGAGGGAAATGATCAATGTACCCAAATAAAGCGATGTGATATTCATAAAGTGGAGCAATCAATCACTTTTTACGCATTTTGATTGGTTAAACAAATTTCAAAATTGAAAGTACTAAACCAACCATTATTGTTTTGTTGAGTGATTAACGCATCACATCAATTTACCTTTCGACTCAGCTGATGCGTGATCGGAAAAGGAATGAATCACCTCTTCAATCAAATAAACAAGTTTAATACCAAAAATAATGAAAATAATTGATTCCTCTAATAAAAGGATATTCATAGTGGCTGAGCACGAATCCGATGTCTATTTTGCCTAATTACTGATTAATTGATTAAGGACCCAAATTCGAACAATTTCTCAAAAAATTTTGAAGAAATTGTCCTTCGGACAATTGGTCCGTAATTGAGCTAATGAAAATGAATGGATTTAGAATCAGCGACCAAGGAAATCCTACAAGGCGCCTTTTTGATGGCTTTTTGAAACTTAGAAAACATTTTCAAAAAATGTTGGGCACCAACCAAAGTATGTATTACCATTAAATGCCAAATTAAATGTTTGCATTTTTTATGTAAAATAATATAATATGGCACATAATATATTATTATTTTATTTTATCACATTGCAATTTATGTCGACAAACAAACATAAGTTTATAGTTTCTCATTGTCTAAGATACATTCGTTACAGATTGTACTCGATTCCACGAAATATTTCCATTCGTCACTTTTGGACTCTTTTTACGCTTGAAAATCTATTCCTCATTTGTCAGGTCGGGAAACGGTTGAGCCGACAAAGTATTGGAATTGCCATAATGCATGTCCGGAATAAAAGCCATGTAAAAGGCAAAATTCAGCTCAAGAAAAACAAAAAAGAACAAAAATGGCAATGGATCCCAAAGGAATTTCAAAGATTTCTAATTTTTTTTTGTTGTTCGATCTTTTAGGTTTGGCCATGTGTTATGATTTTTAAGATAGAAATTATAAAATTTTTTCATTTTGGATCAACTCATTTTTCTGGATTCGACTCCCGAATAATAACGCAAAGTAATTTTTACTCCAAAGAACCAAGTACAAACATTTCAATAGCAACAATTAAATGCCATTACATTTTTAGACGTTTTGGTCGAGTAGCCTAAAATATTTTAAAAATAAATCATTTAAAATTGATTTTTACCATTTTGTGAGGTTTTCCCTCTCGACTAATTGTGACTTTAGTTGAACATTGTGAAAACATCCCTTCTCAAAGTCTTCCTTAATTTTTACGTCCATTTTCTTGCGCAAATTGTCCTTTAATTTGCTTTTAAATGCGCTGTTTGGCCTCTGATTATTTGGTGCCATTTGAATGCCCACAAGCCA
>JAKKIK010002383.1:0-11458 GCA_024500135.1 Heterodera carotae
GGAAATAAGCAAAGGGGAAAGAGAAGGATGAAATAAGCTAAGAGGGAGAGAGAGAAAGAAAGATGGAAATAAGCAAAAAGGAAAGAGAGAGAGAGGGATGGAAATAAGCAAAGGGGAAAGAGAGAGAGACAGAAAGAAGTAAGAAAGGAGAAAGAGAAGGATGAAATAAGCTAAGAGGGATAAGAAGGATGAAATAAGCTAAGAGGGAAAGAGAGATCGAGAGAAAGAAACATGGAAATAAGCAAAGGAGAGAGGGAGAAAGAGAGAGAGAAAGAAAGATGGAAATAAGCAAAGGAGAAAGAGAGAGAAGGATGAAATAAGCTAAGAGGGAGAGAGAGAGATAGATAGAAGAGAAAGAAAGAAAGATGCAAATAAGCAAAGGAGAAAGAGAGAGAGAGCGATGGAAATAAGCAAAGGAGAAAGAGAGAGAGAAGGGTGAAATAAGCAAAGAGAGAGAGAAATAAAGACGGAAAGGATGAAATAAGCAAAGAGAGAGAGAAAGAAAGATGGAAATAAGAAAAGGACAAAGATAGAGAGAGTAGTATGAAATAAGCAAAGAGAAAGAGAGAAAGAAAGACGAAAAGGATGAAAAGAAGAGGGAGAGAGAGAAGGATGAAATAAGCTTAGAGGGAGAGAGGGAGAGAAGGATGAAAATAAGCTAAGAGGGAGAGAGAAGGATGAAAAGAAGAGAGAGAGGGATAGATAGAAGAGGAAGGAAGGAAATAAGCAAAGATGAAAGAGAGAGAGACAATTAAAGATTTGTTGCCCTAGCGGGTATTGCGCCGAAGGCGCAAAAACCCGCTAGTGTCTTCTTACTGTGGCAGTTATCTGTATCGTTCACCGGTTCAACCAATCGAGGATTCGTCATCTCTAAACTACTTCCCGCACTACTCGAGTGCCATAAGTGGACAGCACCTATACACTTTTGGTGGAACATTTCGCCCGGTAAGCATATTGTTACCTATTTTATATTTATGGACCGACTCCCGGTACCATCCAACTTTAGACGCCATAACTTTGTTGAAGCTTGCTTCCCGAGTCTTCTCTAATAGAATCTTCCACCCCTCCCTCCCCCCAATATCAAATAGTTCTGACGATCTACTAATAAACCTGTTGAAGGGGTAGAACCCCCGGGGTTCTATCAAAGGAAATACTATGGCTATATAAATTGAGACTTTCGATTGGTATTAATTGTGCAATTGTTGGCTTTACAAAAAATTTTGAATTGTTCGCCGAGCAATACGTACATCCGCCATTCATCCTTCACCCAACAGGCGTCGCAGCAATCGGCAACTTCATCATCGTTCCAACGGCATAACTACACGTCCACATTTCGCACACCGTTCGTGTGGCGATTTGAACCGGCCTATCGTGCTGCCAGCTGGCACCCGCACGCTTTCAGTCAATAGTAACTGGTGCTGATCAGAAGGACCCAAGCCACGGGCCCGAAACGACCGATCAGAAACAGGCGAAAGCTTTGTGATGCATCGAGTTGAAACTTGTCTAGATCAGTTTGTCTCATCGAGAGCTGTCGTTTGATCCCAAATTTGATAGTAAAATCTCGGGCCCGGACGTTTCAGTGTCGGCCGTTTCAGTGTGGGCGACTTTAGGACCTCATAACTTTTTTCTTAGCCACAAAAAATAAAAATTTTGCTATCATTAGAAAGCTCTATATGTTTGGAAGCTATGAATAAGCAGAAGCTAAAAGATTAGACATTTCACTAAAAAGTTATAAAATAATATTCTCAAAAATCTGACTTTTTCGCAATTAATAAATTATAACTTTTTAGTGAAATGTCTAATCTTTTAGCTTCTGCTTATTCATAGCTTTCAAATATATAGAGCTTTCTAATGATAGCAAAATTTTTATCTTTTGTAGGCTAAGAAAAAAGTTATAAGGTCCTAAAGTCGCCCGCACTGAAACGGCCGACACTGAAACGTCCCGGACCGTAAAATCTTATTGATTATGGGTATAATGGAAAATATTCGAATTCGGGTCCGGGATTCGAATGGGAAAAATAGCTCATATTCGTAATCAGCGCCCTAAATTACCCTAGAAACGACTCTTTTCTGTTGGTTTTTTAAAATTCAAAATTTTGGCCCCAAAACGGAAAAGTACCAAATAGGGTTCATAATAATCCCATTCTTGCAACATTTAACAAAATCAGCATCGCCAACAAGTTTTTTTTTATCAATAAGGGGAATTTGATTAAAAATTAAACATTTATGGAAAGGATGGGGCGGAGTGCGGCTGTGATTATTGATATCGCCGTGCCTTGGGAAAATTTTATAAAATTGTTATTATTTAAAGGGAATAAAGGCAAAAAAAAAGGAATTTTATTTGAATCCCCCAAGAAAAATAAGACCCGAGTTAAAATAAAATAAAATCATAAAATAAAACCAAGTGTGACCTATGGTAAATCTTTACTTATGCTTATTTATATCTTCTAAAATATGAAGCATCAAAAATAAAGTACGTACATAATTAAATTAAAAATAAAATGTTTCAAAAATAAGTTTTTTATAATTCATTTCATTTCTCTCGCAAAACTCACTGGAAAATCAAAATTAAAGCAATTTCTATGTGTAATATGAGCACACAAAAAGTGGCTCCGGATGAGTTTAAACAAATATGGGCCCCGATTTTAATTAATAGTTATTTTATTAGCTTTCATTAATCTTGGGATATACAAAAAACCAAAACTTTTTTTGTGTCGAGAGCGAAAGCCTCTCTCAAAATATGAGATAAATGGATGAAGGAAATAATGCAAACAAAAAATTAAATGCTGGAAAAAGCGTAAAAAATCTAAACACCTAAAGTGATGACATCATTTCTTAAGTTTACCCAGGACATCTGCCGATAAGTCCCCATTATAAAAGGGCGTTAAAATAGTGTAGAAAATCATTCAAAAATTAATTATCTTTTTAATTATTTGACTTATCCTTCTTTAAACAATTAAAATCATTTGAAAAATGCTTTCCAATTTTTGTTCCTTTCAATTGGTCGCTCTTGTAGCTGTTTCAGTGTTTATGGTGGTGTTTCCAACTGCAATATTGTCTCAAGAAGATTCAACAACAACCTCAACATCGACGAGTACCAGCAGCACATCGTCCACGACTTCGACCAGTACTTCTACGACACCAACGACTTCAACCAGTACGTCAACAACTTCGACCAGTACTTCTACAACACCAACGACTTCAACCAGTACATCTACGACGCCCACCACTTCAACCAGTACATCTACGACGCCCACTACTTCAACCAGTACATCTATGACTTCAACAAGCACAACGCCCACGTCGACGTCGAGCAGTACCAGCAGCACCACAACGACATCAAACAACGGGCAACAGCCGCAGCAGCCTTCCAATTGTCGCGACGTTTTGCCGCAACAGTACTGCGCCAGGGCCAAGAATGCACAAATGTGCTTGAAACAAAGCTTCATAATGTGGATGCTGGCCTACTGTAAGTCGACCTGCGGACTCTGTAACGCGAACATTGTGCGCATCTCCAACATGGGCAAATGATGCAAAGAAGATATGGGTTTAATGATTTGTTTGATTTTTTGCACATTCCTGGAAGGCATTCTTATATTTTAATTCGATTTAAATCTTGAATATCTTATTTTTAAAGTTAAGCAATATGTATCTGTCAAATAAATTGTTTGAATGGGTTTTGCGCGAATTTTTATACCCGAGTATATTTAACAGTGCATAACCACCATCCCCATCCTGTCGCCATTAATCATCCAAATAGTAAATCCCATTAAGTCCGCTACATTTTTGGTCTTCCTGTGGCAATGCGGCTGTTGGTGAACATGTTGGTACCAATCGGTCGACATCGTTGCGCAATAATTTTGTCAGAATTATTCCCGGAATACAAAAGCCACGCTGCGTAGATGATGATGAATTGTTACTTAGTTTGGCATCCGAAAAAGTTGCGCACAGGAATTTGTTAGGACAATCGCCCGAATTTGAACAGCGGCCATCTTAAATATTCATTCTTTCCATTTTTGCTCCTGCCCAAATTCCGTGCTCCCGGTCAATGACAATTTAATCGACCCAGCCCGTGACGCTCTCGACCCGTTCACCGACTCCGATTCCCGACATTTGGCTGGCGGAACGTGATCCTGTCGGCATGCCAACTCGATGCTCTCCACCCAGTCCCTAACTCAGATCACCGTCAAATTTTGTCGCCCCAGTCCCAATCCGCGACTTGCGATTAGATCTCTGACTTAGATCACCTCCCATAAAGGGTCTGGTGGGGAGAAATTTTTAATTTCTTACCTTTGTTCTGTTTGCATATCCCTTGAATCCAATCACAACGCCAAAAATTTTGGCAATTATTGTCGGGACATATGCGCCGCATTGGGCCAATGCCACCAATCGGATCACGTTTACATGTTCCATCATCAGCACAATAGTATGAAAAGGCGCAATCGTAATTTGAGAAACAGTTGTTGCTGGCTGGTCCAAAAACTATAGATATAAAAATTATACCGTGTTTTCGAAAATGAAGCCATTCCGGAAACAGAACCACCCCCACCCCGAAATATAGAGCTCCGGAGGGTTATTTCTGTATTGGGAATCTTGGCAATTCAGCGTCAGCCGAACTTTTTTTCTTGATCAATTTCTGCACAATCTTGGTATCATTTTAAGCTTTAAATGTGCCGAAGTCTTAGGAATAAACATAAGATAAGCAAATAAACAACTATCGAAAAGTTTCAATTTATATAAATTTCGAGATTTATTGCTCCTAACATATTCATGATTCTCCGCTTATTCTTATCTTAAAAACACATTGATATTTCAACTGATACCGAGATTATAATAAATGGTAGTCAGATAAAAAGGTTATGGACAAAAAAAAATTGGGCTGGTGCCAAATCGACCGTCGCGCCGGCCCACCAACCTTTAGTTATGCTATTCAGCAGAGTAATGCCAGTTAGAAAATCCAATTGATGCATGAGAATATAAAATGGGAAACAAAATATGCATTGCATTATCAATAAAAATCCTAAAAATTTTAATAAATAAAGTTTCATAATTTTAAAAAGATAAAGAATGGGGCTTCATAAATTTATTTGGATTTGGTGAAAAAGAACAGATGAGCCGCTTTTGTAGTTTGATTTATTCCCATTTAAATTTTTTTTAAACTCGTGGTCACACTGAGTTGTTATAATACACTAAAATAGAAAAAAAGAGTCAATCCTCAATTTATTTAACTATATGTACAGCTGCTGAAATATCCTAACCTAAATTTAAAACATTAACTTAATATAGATCGGCTGAAATTTATATATGTAAGGATTGGTCCCCGACCCTCCGAGGATAAGAATTTCGGACATGATAGGTCGGAAAACGGGTCGGGTAACAGTGAAACTCGTCGTGGATTATGATTTCCGACAAATTTTAACTGCAATACTTTTTTTAATTGTTAGTCGCCAATTTCTAAAATTTTATTTGTCGGAATTTCTATTGATAATCTTCAGACAAGTAAATTATTGCGGAAATAGGTTTGTGAATTGCACAATAAATTCAAAGCAACCGATTCCCCAAATTTCGAAAACTGTCTCTATTTCCGGCCTTTTTACATTTCCTTAATGATTTAAATGTTTATTTAAAATTTAACTTTAAATTTATTTAGTATCCCCATACAGTTTTTACGTTATTCCCCTGAGAATTAATTAATGACATAATTTTGGAAAATAATGATTTAAAAAATTTTGAAATAATCTGTTTCAATAGAGCATGGATTTTGACGTAAGAATGTCTCGACCACAACAAAACTTAACTTGTACGAAAATGCCGTAAAGTGTCATGCCCCTTGCTCTAGTTTCTGCCCCCCCCCCCCCCCTCTAAAGATGGGCTTACTTCTTGAGGCTATTCCTAATTATAAAGGGGGGGGGCTTTAATTTACGTTCCGGATAAAGCTCATCCGGACTACACATATTACATAATTTGCCTAGCTTTCTTTTCTTCCAAATACATAAATGTTCACACTATTTTTGGACTCTTGAAAAAAAGAAAATAATGTGTACCACATAAAAAGTAATGGTTTACAAAAATAATTGTTAAATGGTTATTAAAGAATTAGCATAATTATTTTTGGGGGCGGAGTATTTTTTAACCGGAGAATTTGTTTAAAAAATTTTTACCTACCTAACCCACATTTAAAAGCACCCCATTTTAAGTATAGCGGTTGGGTCCCGTACAATTTGCGTGTCCACCCCCTTAGGAGCTAATAAATGTGTAAAAAAGCTTTAACATAATTGGGCGAGGTGTGCGTTCCTCATGAGCCTCATTTTGACAGTCTTTAAATTTTTTTTAAATTTTGAATGGACTATTTTAAAAAGCAAAAACAAACAGACGAAAGTACAGAGAAAAGAACGGGGAGAGAAAGAGAGAGAGAGAGATTTTATGCCAAAAATCCCGCTAGCCCGTAGCATGCCGAAGCCGCGCGTTAGGCCAGTATTGAAAATATCACCCCGCTAGCCCGTAGCATGCCGAAGGCGCGCGTTGGGCCAGTATTGAAAATATCAGTCTCACTTTTTATTGTTTTTTTCTTGCCTTGTACCCTGCATAGGGTATGCTTTGTCATGACAATAATTAATTTTTAGTTTGGTTTGAAAGTTTTAATATTATTTCCCCTTTTTTTGTCACCTGCAGCAGGATTAAAGAATTGTTTCATCTTTATAATGTAAGACAAAAGGATTATCATTATTCGGCACAATAAAATGCCAAAAGATTAAATCACAAATTCGTACTTAGTATTAATCAAATTTTGAATTCTTTTCGCTCTATAAATAACTTACAATTGCTTACCACTTATTATTATTATTTGCTGGTGAAAGATACTTTGTGATAGGGACATTTTGTGGTGCCATTTTGTCAAGTTGTCCCTAGTCAAGGGACCTTTTTGGGCAGGGGGTGGGGTTTGTCTGGCTTAGTTGGTGGACATTTTGCGAAGGAACATTTTGTCGGGAGAAGGGACATTTTGTCGAGAATGTAAAGGGCCGAGATTTCTCAGTCAGTACAGGATTTTAAGATTATAAATGGATGTATATCTGTTCCAACCGGATGTGTATGAGCGTTATTACAACTGCACTGGGTACAGCACTGACTCAGTTCCGCTGGAGCATCGGCGGCACATTGTCCTTGGCATACTGTTTATGGCACTTGGCATTATATGTGAAGTCAGCAAAAATTATTATCTAAATTCTATAAATTTCTTTAATTAAGGTATTGTATGTGCCATGTATGATTGCAATCAGAAAGCACATGGACAACACATGCTATCAGGTAACTAAACCATGTTCCGTCGAGGATGGCACTTTGGAGGTTTTGGCTCAACGAGCATGGGCGCCGCTACCCACCCACCAAATTTGGTCCAAAAGTCCCACGGCCACTTGGGAGCCCCTCCTTTGTAAGAGCGTAAATCGCGGGATTAAAATCATCACATTCCGGGCGGGGTAAAATTTTCGGATTCCATTTTAATCCGATTGTACATTCGCGAGCAGTTAATGTTTTACATTGCCATTGCGGATATGCTCTGTTTGACGGTTAATGCAATCGCCAATGGCTTTTTGGGTATCATTGGCGCAGTATTTTGCACAATGCCCAACTTTATCTACATTGCTGGCGCATTTGGATTATGTAAATTAATTAATTAAAAATAATATTATTATGTTAAAAGCATTCCCTAACCAGACGGACCGGACCGTTTTGACGGGTTGTCTAAGTTTTTGGGGTGCAACGTTTTGACGAATCCCTGACCCCCGATTGTCATTGAACCCAGCCAAGATTTTGGGCCTAACTTTTTTTTTGTAAAGCCTTTTTTAAAAACTTGGTATCATTCGAGAGCCATTGTTTTTTTTTTGATTTTATACATATCTTATGTGTTTAGCGATGTGGTGCTGTGAGACGGTCATGGAAATGACGCTGGCATTCAACCGTTGCGTGGAGTTGTCCTCCACTCGGTGGGCAAGTTTGCTGTTCCATGGCAAGCGCATTTACCTGTGGATGCTGTTCCCGACATTCTACGGCTTCTACTACTTCTGGTTCACGCAACCGCTCATCTTCAGCGGCATTTTCTTCTCTTGGTTTTTCAACCCGCACGTTGGATACATTGACGATTTTGGCAAAACGGTACGCGGTGCCAAAATTTGTAGTTTTGAAATTTATGTGCGCGGGGCTAGTCAGGATGCCCCGGAACCATCGGGACTTGTAACGCTTCGCTGTATTTGTTAGTGGAAACATGCAATTCAGTATAAGCTAACTTTACGACCGCATAACTATTTTTGTCAACCAATTCTACAAACTTTAGCGAACTGACTAATTAAAGTGAAGTTCCCTGAAAGTTCGTTTTCGGGTTTTTTGACTTTTCGCTTCCGAGTTTTTACTTTTGGAGCATCAGTATTAATTAGAAGAGACCAGAATGGGTCTAGATCCAGTTTGGGTTTTTGCTGATCTTGATCCAGCCTTTTTTTCAAAATCCGAATTCCGTTCTCTTGCTGATTTATTGTTACTCCTACTACATATTTTTAGTATCACAATGATTTCCATACAATGCACAATTACCTTGTGATCACTGTCTTGTCCGGAACTTACGCAACATTTGGCATCATTTTGTACATTAAAAGTCGCAAAGTCCACACTACAATGGCTACCAGCGTGAACACAGGCCAACAGACCACGCAGCGTGCACAGAATTTGGCAAGAGAATATTTTTTATTTCTTTTTTTAATTTAAACTATTTTCTATATTTAAGTCCTCGAGGGCTCTATTAAAGGGGGTTTTATTAATGGTAGGTGCCACTATTTCAATCTCAGAGGGCTTTATTAGGAGGCATAATTAGAGGGGGGCTCTAATATAAGAACCGTATTATCAGATCTTCTTACAAGTGATTCTCATCAGTTTGATCAATGCTGTGGCTGCTTCAATTTATGTGTACATGCAATTTGCGCGGATAAGCGAATTTCTCATTGTGATTGGCCAGCTTACCTGGGTGCTGGCACATGGTATAAAAAGCCGCAGTTTTGTGCCACACAAAATTTTATTCAATTTTTAGGAATTCCACCGATCATTTATTTGGTGCTCAACAAAACGGTGCGCCGCGATGTGTACGCCATGATGATGAAGCCGCTGTCCATGGTGTTCTACTGCTGTGTGAAAGTGCCGGCCGACCTGCAGCAGAGCACGCGTCTGTTCAATACGGTCACTGTCCGAAGAACGATCAATGTGGTGGGCCCAGTGTCCAATGTTCATCAAAAAGTGCACCACAACAACCATAATTTCAACATGATGAAGAAGTATTAATCTTCACACGGACTCTAATATACGAATTTATTTTTTGCCGACCAACGGCAACATCGGATTTCAACAAATTTAAATTTTTTTTGGATCCATTTTTCTTTTGAGATTTTTTGAGTTTCATTCGAATAAAAGCTGATTTAATGGCACAGTGCGTCTATAGCACGTGTACTTATAAGTCCATTATAGCAAGTATCTTTTGAATTTAAAGAATTAGAATTTTTTGTCGAAATGAGCCTTATTAAATCAATCTTGTAGAAAGATATTGTCAGATAGGGAGCCGGAAAGCCTAATTATGTAGGGCCTTAATAAAAGTCCCTTAGAGGGGACTTTAATGTGTGTTCCGGATAAAGCCCCTCCAAATTATACATTTATTTACGTACATATTGGCCCAGCTTTGAATTGAATATCTTTTCTTGTAAATACTTACCATAATGTTCACTACTATTTTTGAGCTCTTGCAAAAAATTGAAATTTATTTGTGGTACCGAATATTTTTGGGTATTCTTAGAACCGGGGAATCATGTGAAAAATTACATATCTACCCACATAAAAACACCCTTTTAATGTTGAGAAAATATTTAACATTGCACGCAATTATTTTTATTTCATTAGTTTCAATATTTTAATATAATTTAAATAAGTGCCTATTTTATTCATACAATTTTTAATTAAATTCACTAGTGCCTACAATCCTTTCATTTCAAGCGGAGTTTTATGGCGAGTGCACGGCAAAGCTGAGCATTTCATTTGTTCATTGACTCTTTTTGGCCACCTGTTGTCTCCCATGTGGTCTAGTGGTTAGGATTTGTGGTTTTCACCCACACGGCCCGGGTTCGATTCCCGGCATGGGAAGCAATTTTTTTTTATTTTGCTTTAAAAATTTTAAAAACGAAAATATTAACAAATTGTTCTTTTTTATCATTTTGTTTGGGTTTTATGGTGCGAAATCAAAAAATATTATATAATAACCGAGTTGAAAAGCAAAAGATACCTAAACTGCATTTGTTTATTTATTCAATTTAGACCCGACGCCAAGTCCCCGACTTTTAGGGAATTTTCCCCAATCCAATCAAGCACCTCACATTATTTCGAGTATATTTTGGCACTGGGAATAAATGTAAAATAGGCAGTTCGGATCTAAAAATGATAAAATATAATAAATGATGCAATAAAAACATTGTTTTGCCATTTACTCAACAGTTGTATATACATAACTCCTATCAAATGCATGTATAACAAAAACAGGTTCTACCAATGAGTGTTATTATTATCATTGTAGCAAAATAGATCAGCCATTCCCTGGGGGCATTTTTTAGTACACCCAACAAATAAAACGGACTGAGAAGAGAAGACAGAAATTAGAGTGACGAACAATAAATGATGATTAAAATTCATTCCATTCTTTTTTGTTGTTGTGATTGTAGTGATAATTTGCTTACTAAGAAAAAAGAAATGGCCCAAAAACAACCGTGGGACCCCTGTTCCCATGATTTTAAATGTATAGGTGGTAGAAGAGAGGGGGGGAGGGGGGCTGGGGCCCAAACACAACTACCCCCATCCGTCGAAGAGGGGGCGACTGGTGTGGGCCCAAACCAACCCACGCCCCTCTACCAGCTCATTACCCGCCAGATAAAAAATCCAAAGGATGGGAAGAGGACTGGGGCACCCAAATGAGCCCCACCCCACGCCTCGAATCAACCCGGCGGGAAGAGGGGAACTGTGGGGCCCAAACTCTCGGTTTCTGGACGGGCGGGGCGAAAGGGAAGTGCTGGAGAAGGGAAACAAGCATTCCCCGTTTCTACAAAACCGTTGCCGCCATGCCACCATTACATCTCCCCCCATCTGAAATCTCTATGCTGGAGAGGAAATACAGTAAAAAAAGTTTAAAGTGAATGATTGCTGCCATGTAAACAACAAAGCACTTTTACGGGCCCACACAAAATGGCAGCCTAACATTGCACCAAAACTTTACGTTTTAGTGCGGGAATCTCGCGCACCAGCGAGTGTGTGTGGTGACGGGGTGATAGATGGACATATTTTGACTGATACCGTATTTTCTCTAATTGAAGCACCCCTCCATTTGAAGCACCCCCTCCATTAGAAGCACCCCCTAGACGAGGATCGAAATATAAAAGCACCC
>JAKKIK010002384.1:0-11457 GCA_024500135.1 Heterodera carotae
GTTTTCAGAAATAAATAAATATCGATATTCGTATGATCATGAAAGAGTTTTGGATAAAAAATTTTCTCAATTATATGTTTTTCATTGGTTTCTTATGTACGCAGTGCAATTCCATATTCTCATAGGTACAAAGGCCCCTTCCAGTAGAGCCCCCCCCCCCCCCTACCAGTTTCATAAGTGAATTTTGAAAATAAATATTCCTAAATTAATGATGACGAATTATTGACAAATGTTTGCCCCCCGTCTCATCTTTCAAATCCGCGAATGAGCGACATAAACACTTTGACATTTTGTCCCCCGCTATCCTCCACCACCACCCAAATTGTTGAGTGGCGGACACTCGCAGGTGGCAAGTGTTGGACACGACACAAAAGTTGTAATTTGGATATATCGATAGAGTGAAGTAAATAAAATAAACCAAAAGATTTACAGAATTTTCCTGGGTAAATAAATATCGATATTAGTTTAACCCATGAAAGAGTTTTATTTTGGGTGCGTTTTTTTGTTGCATTGTACATGTGTTTTTGATTGGTTTATTATGTACGCAGTGGTGAGTATAAAGGCCCCCTCCAGTAGAGCCCCCCCCCCTTTACCAGTTTCATAAATGAATGGACATTTGAAAAATGATACACCTAAAGTAATGCTGAATGAATTATTGGCAAAAGTTTGCCGCCCCTCCCCCCGCCTCATCTCCCAAATCAGCGAATCTGAAACATTGTCCCCCCCCCGCCCATCCCTTTCGCGCACGGTATTATTTGGGTGTCATTTCTTTGGAACCTATAGTACAGATTCATGGAAATTTAAAACCATGATATTAAAGAAATATTTGTAAATGTTTATCTTGTACGGAGTCAGTCTGGGGTTCAGAATTATCTAAAATAGATGTTCAAGGGACCACGATACTCCCTAAAACATCTTTAAAACATCCTTTTAAAATTTTGTCCAAAATCCTACAAATTTTGTATCCCATAGAGCTTCCAAGTGATACAAACATTGTAGAAATTGGATGGTTATCAAAAAATGGTATGAATCAAACTCGGATGTTGTCAAAAAGAAACACTTTTCATAAGTAGTTAAAGGATTTGCTTAACGTAATCGCCGCTATTGATCGCTTTTTTGACCACACGCATTTCTTTTTTAATCGTATCGCCTTTTTTCCCAAAAAGTAAACGACCTTTTAATCACAATCGCTTTTTATCCACTCGTCACATCTCGAGCAGTTAGATAAGAAATTGAAAAAACAATATCTATAATGTCTAGGTTAAATTAAAATTGGAGTCTTTTTTAGCAGAAATTGTTGTCATTTGTTTGCATTTTGAACGAGTTTTTAGCTGACTTTTATGATTATCGTCCCTTTTATCAATTAATCAATGCCCGCTGTTTGATGAAATGAAATTTGCGGCACAATTAATGTCCCAAAATTGCTTTACGGCACTTTTTTCGTCAATTGTGGCGCCGGCCGTGGCTGAATTGGCCAAATGATGTTCCCATTTCTCCAATTGTTGGCCACCATTGGTCAAAAAATGGACAAACCAGTTCCGTATGTATAAAACTTTTTCATTGTTGACCAACATTGTCATGGCATCTGATGGCAAAAATTGCCGCAAATTGCCAAAAATTTTGGTCAAAATGCCAATAATTCTTAGCATTTTGTTGCCCTCAGTATTTAGTTTTTTGTTTTTCAATTCTTCATCATTTTGCAAAATTGCTTTGCCCAGAATTGTGAGCAAGAAATAGGAAATGCCCAATCTATGGAAAAATGGCAAGTTTAAGTCTAAAGCCGACTATTATTATACACTTTGTTCGACATTCAAACAAGAAGCTAAGCGATTACAAAAGCAACCGAATTTGTTTACAAACATTTAAATGAATAAACAAACATTTGTGGAATTTGGTCAAAAAGTTTCGGTAAATTTTGGTTGTGCCAAAACGGCCCGTCCCGCCTGCTCTGGTAGCTCAGTGGATTTGTTATGTCACAGCTTGGGAATGCAGAAGAAAAGGGTGGGTTCAATTTCGCTTCAAAATGCTCTCCGATAGTGAAATCAAATTATAATACATAACTTTTAGTAGCTTCGTAAATAATAAAAGATTTGCTATCTATACAATACAAAATTATTTATTTTTTGGTGTTTTTATACATACAATCTGTTGATTTTTTGGTATTTTTTTACAGTTGGTTTTATTATCAGTCATAAAATTAGTATATATACTTAATTAATTATTCGAGCTTCCCCATATCTACAATCTACTCCCTCATATTCAGTGTTTTTCAAATTAAACTGGCTCGACGAATTTTCCCCCTACTTTTAAGGCAAAGTCTTGCCCAGACTCGTTACTAAAGTTTTAATAATAAACTTTTATTTGGATTATAGGAATTAATTATTTTTATTTTAGTTAAAAATCTAATTTATTATATTGTTCATAGAAATATCTATAAATGTTCAATTATATATAAGTTTTTTGTTGCTCTTCATTTTGAATTTTACTATTTTTTAATTATTTTTTTTATTATTCTTACGTACTTTTAATTTTTTCAATTCCTTTTCCAATTAGTTGTTCAATCTTTATGTATAGATAGGTTAATTGTACATTATATTTAATTGTTAATCTTACTTTGTGTAATAACACATAAATTATAACATACAAACTTTAATATTTTGTTAGGCACTTTACAAAATATGTAATTATATTTTAAGTTTAGAAAAGTCAAATCTTCTTGATATTAATTGAATTATCAAAAAACTTTATTGAATTGCCTTAAGTTAAAGAAAATTTTATTTAAATTTTATAATATCATTTTATGTTTATAAATATAAATAAGCGGGCTGTATAATTTTATTCTCGTTCGTATATTTGTTCATAGCCCCTTGTCTGTTGGTGGTTTTTTCCATTCCATTTGGATGTTGCCATGTAGAGTTTTCTTTTTTCATGCCATTCTTTTTGTTTTTAAAAATGTTATGATTAATTATATTTCAAATTATAAGTTTTTAAATTGTTAAATATTCTTATATAGAGCTAGGTACATTATAATTAAATACTTTATTACCCATTAATAAATCCTATTCAAAAATCTCAAAATTTAGTTTGTGAGTATTGCGAATATTCTTTTCAACAATAATAAAAGACAATTAAGTTAAAATTTTCAAATCTGGCAATATAATTTTAATGTTTAAAAATTTATTTTCTTATTATTGTATATAGATTGTAGGCTATGTCGCTTTATATTTTTCTTAGCTTAAATTATTTATTTCTTGTCAATATTTTGTAATTAAAGTTTTGATTTTGAATTGATTAATTACAATAGACCTTAATGAACTAAATGAATTTAGTCTCTCTCATCCGTAATTTATGCATATTCGGCCTTATCTTATCGCAAATTTAATTGGTTAAAAAATATCTATGTTAAAATGGCTGCTTTTAATTTTTTTTTCTATTCATAAATGATTTCTGTGGACACGTTGCCGTGTTTCGGTTTCATTGCTGTCGTGCTCTTTATTAGATTTTTATGTGCACTTAAATGTTGTTCATCTGAGAAACTTTAATTCCATTTCCGTTAATAATTCTATTTGAAAATAATGATAGTATGGATATATTCTTATCTATTGGTTTTTCTTTTTATAAATATTTTTTTGATATAAATTGGTTCAATATAAATAATTTTTAATAAACTGCGATATTATGGGTTTCCTCATTTTTTTACAATCTTTGATTAAGAAAAAGTCGGATTTTAATTTTTAATTTTATTAATTAGAAGAATTTAAACTGTGTTAAAATTTATTTACCATTGGGCAAATCAAATTGACGACTCATTACATTTATATTATTTCTTCAACCTATGAAATATATTGTCATGCAAAGTTACCGAAATTCTTTTTTGTGCTTAATTTTAGTTGTAATAATGCTTATTCGGCCTTAGCTCGTTGCATTAATTGATCGAATTTATCATGAATATGCATTTATGTTTAAAAGAAATGTAATTTATGCATGAATTGGTCTTTACAATTTATTGAGATGCATTCCATTCGATTATCAATTACTAGTTTGTTTGTATTGTATAATGTTTTTATTTCTCTATTAAAAATTATTATCACGCTTTTCTTCGATTATACACTATAGAAGATCATCATCAGAAGACATTTTTCTTGTATTAAATATGCAAAACGCAAAATTTTGTTCATTTGGGAAACTTCTATTCAACTTCCGTTAAAGATTACAATCATTTTTACTGATGAAGTCCTTTGTGTGTATATGTTTTTATTTAGTGTTTTTTACCATCATAATTTTTCGATATAAAGGAAATACTAACTAATATAAAATATTTTAATTAACAGCGTTTATTATGTGCGATTTTGGCAAGAAAACTAGACAATCTTTCTTCAATTTTAAAATTACCGGAAGCATGGGTGTCCGCCATTTGTCATTTAATAAAAAAGTTTTTGAGAGTTCATCAATGGAAATATTTATTGAAATGAACAATTAATGCATGGGCTTACAAATTGGAAAATATCATAAAATAATGGCCATAATTAAAATGTATTTTATGATGAAATTTGTCTTCAAATATATTTATTAAATTGTATAATTCGAAACTTTCTTCTGTTTATGAAACGATATGAATTTCCAACTTCTAAATTTTAATAGTATTTTTTGATAATTAGCCGAGTGTTAAATTTGAAATGAAAACCGTAGATTCGTATGTCTAATCAGACAAACCGATATTAAAATTAACAAAATGTGAAATTTTTTAAATATTAATAAATCTTTGCTAAAATAAGTGAAAATCATATTTTTTGCTCTAAGAATAACTGATTTTTGTTTTAAATTTCTTATTCCTTCATCCATTTTAAAATATTTGGTGAAAGATTTCATTGATAATTATAGAATCTTTAATTTGCAGTACTTTAATACAGCTTCATTCACTCCCGAAATGGAACTGGTAGAATAACCGCGCCATTGCTGCTACTTCTTCCTCTTCCTCTTCTTCGTTTGTTGATCAATGGCGACGGCATATTTAACTAGCGAATATTTTATGATGAATTTATTAATAGATAATAGGTAGATATCCTGCATTTAGTTACATTCTATTCGATTTATTTATTTGTTTTAATTGTTTCCTTCATTTTTGCGTAATCTTTCACAAAATCCTAATCATTTTCGCTTGTTTATTTGCATAAACTTATTAAATAAATTTTTTTAAAACTCTTTAAGATTTAACGAATTGTTAAAAGATTTTGACTAATTTTTTGCATAATTTAAATTTTCGTTTTTGAACGCCAATTTTAAAGTAATTTTTTTTGGTTACAATTGGTACCCATAAATGAGGTCTTACCTTACTTTCATTTACATTTTTTAATTTTCAATATTGAATTTTACAATAAGATTCATTTCTTCTTCCTATTGCATTCAGAAACTAACAATAATTTATTTACGATCGTTGGGTCAGGAAGAAATTTGCTTGCTTAGGAATCACTCCTTGTTTATTGGTGATGGTTCGTTTTAGTTTAATCCATATAAATATTTAGATTATTTTTTTCAATTTCCATAAATTTCTATTTTGACCTTAACATATTGTATCCGTAGAAACCATTAGTATATCTTTATAAAAGTTTTACATTAATGTAAACTCTTCGCTTTTATTTAAATTTTTTTATATAAGGTTTTAAAGATTAAGCTCTCTTTCTGAACAAATTTTTTAATTTATCATTAATTAAATATGCATTTAGCTTATTATGACCGTAGAGTCAGAATGAAAATTTGCTTGCAACATTTGTTGACAGTAATAACTGAACTCACTTTGATAAATATAATATGAATATAATATTTTGGCTTAATTGTACAATTAACTCGCTTGCCGTGAATAAATATTACATATTTTATTACAATTTGATATAAGAAAAGTATTTATTTATAATAATTTTTATTTTAATTTCTTGAAAATATATCAAATAACTGTTTAATTATTCTAATAAAATTCTGAAAATTATATAAATGCTATATTATTTTAAATAAATTTCCATTTCTTTTTGATGAATTTTTACTCTCGTTTAAACCATTAACCTTTGGGTTTTTAATTATTTACATAAAAATATGTTTTGAAAAATGCTTAAAATTTTTCTTTCCACTAAATGTTATAGACAAATACTTATCAATTAAGTCGATTGACTTTAATTCGCATTTAAAATTTTAATATTTTCTAAGTCAACTTCGATAAACTTTTATTGTAAACGCAATATGAAAATAATTATAATTTTAAAGCTTTTACTTGCATCGTTTTTGAATTATTTTCTTTCAAAGTATCTTTATCTTTTGTTTTCTTTTATTGCAAATGAGAATTCTTAATGTAGGTAATCTAAATTGATTTAATTAGGAAAATTAATAAAAATAAAATTGCATGCTTTGTTGTTGTCATCTTTATTTATTGGCGCTAAAGTTAAGAATTGCTTTTTAAATATAACGAATTAAAATTGGTAATTTTTCATTTTTAATTTTTAGGCTCGCAGATGCCTGTTTCTTTCAGTATCGGAATACCACTACATTCTCCGATAAATTTTTAATTTCATAATATTGGCTTTTGCTAATATAATAATAGTTATTTTTAGTTTTCAGAATACAACAAAAAAAAACTATTTGGTTTTTGTTTATTTATACTTAGATTTCCCAGTATTTGCACTTAATTTAGACAGCTGAACTGCATTTGGCTTAAATTCATATTTTTGATCCAAGTTTTTTTAATTTGACCAAAATTCATATTTGAAATACATCTTCGATTGTCGTAATTATTCAGAGAAGAGCCAATTATAAGTTAAGTTTTTGTAGTTCAGATGATTAAATTTAGTTATTGCTCTCTTGTTCTTTAAATTTCTGGAAGAAAATTCAATTTCATTTTGTAATAATTTGTTATATTTTTTTATTTTATTGCGCATTTTTTTAGGTTTAAATGGATAAATTGAACCGTTTCTCTTTAATTTAATTTTTGTAAATGTTTCATTTTATGTTCGATGAGAGGTTGTGTTTTTTATTTACATAATGTTTTCCAAAAAGGCATGGTTTTTAAGTTATTCTAAATTTAGATTTTGTTTTTTTTCAAAAATGCAATATTATTTCTAATTGCGATAATCATGCTAAAAAACTATAAGAATACCACATTGAGAATATTATAACTATCCATTGGCGAGCGACACAATATTACTTCACTGGCTTTGATTTTTTACATAAAATAGTTTGTTGTATTAAAGCTGCGGAAAATTTTTTTAACAGAAATATTTTATTTATCTAATTATCATTTGGTTTGTTTTTATAAGAAAATGAAAGTGTTATTATAAGCCAATAGCACAATGCATATTTATGTGTATTTATTTAATAAATATTGTTTTAAAATATTTTACTTGGTTATAATATGCATAATCGTTTCAGTTTATTTTTTTATTAATGTTTCTAAAATACCTGAAACCTTTTTTTCAATGATCTTCATGCTTTTAGGCCATTTTTTGCGATCAAGGCGAGAAAATCAATTATAGTGCCTTTATCATTGCTTCATTTGCTATGATATTAAGTGCCTTTGTATTTATGATTTTATTGTTAACTTCTTAATGAGTTTTTAACTAGTATAATGAACTTATTGAATAAAATTCCAAATTTATATAAAAATAATGGATATTTTAATTTTTACAATATTTAATTAAGGAAATGTTGGATTTTTATTTTAATTCTTTATTAATTAGAAATTTTAACTGTCGCCTCCTTACAATTTATATTATTGGGTTGTTACATAAATTCGTAGCATTTTTTAAACATTTTTATTTGGCATGAAAGTGAGCAAACAAAAAAATGTAACTAAAAAAGACTGATAGCTAACATAACGGGCTCCAATATACATTAATTGTTTTTAAGTTATCCGCCCCAGTATTTGGTACAGAGTCAAAAATGCACGGGGACTCAAACTCGCGGTACCGGCATTTTCTTGCATTCCTAACTCTTCGTAAAAATAAACCAAATGAATCATTCTTGCTATATTCGAAAGCTCTAGCTCTAGGTGTGCTCTGTTATTTTAACAAAAATCAAAACAAATAGTTGTGTTTTTGAAAAGTTATGGTAAAAAAGATTGAGAAAAACCGGACTTGCTCAAATTCTCTTACTTTTGAGGGCATAACTTTTTTATAAGTCAATTATGCTTTAAAGGCACACTAACAAAGAACACTTCTAGATTTCGAATGGTACCAATTAAGGTTAATTTCGTTGGGTGTAAAAAGAGTTATGCACAAAAAAACATGATTCAAAAAATTTCTGATTGAAAATTGGATTTTTGACACCTCAGCGCGACCCATCATATTCACTCAGTTTAACCTTACAATTATTCTTTTCGGGGTTTTGATAGGAACAAAGTCTTGGCTACAGTCTCTTAAAAAGTTCTAAAAAAAAGTCTGGACCCGGTAATGAATAATATGCCGGTCCCGCGAGTTTGAGTTTTTGCCGAAATGTTCCCCGTGCATTTTTGACTCTGTACCAAATACTGGGGCGGATAACTTAAAAACAATTAATGTATATTGTAGCCAGTTATGTTAGCTATAAAAAGCTACGGATTTATGTAACAACACAATATTATTCCTTCAACCTTTAAAATATATTGTCATAAGTAAAACTTAACAGTCTGCGTTGTGCATTCATCATAGTTTGAGTTATCTTAGTTTGCTTGCTTTCTCTCTTTTTATTTTATAATAATTAATTGAATTTTTCACTAATATCTATTTACGTTATCAGTTTGATTATAATACCTTTTATATTTTTTAAGGATTGTTAAAAAACATAAATATCAGTGTGTATATTTAATTTTTAAATTTTTAATTTAATTCTGTAATTGATCAACCGAATATTGTTTTAAATTTAAATATTTTCAATCAAGGATAGCATGATTTTTAGTTTAACTCTTTTGATTATGATACTTCAATGCTTGTTGCATATATTTTGTTTGTTTGAATAATAATAGTTAAGTAATTCTTTTGTACCAGATTTCGTAACATTTTTAATTGGCATTTATTTTTTTCTAGCATAATCTGACTATTTTTCGTGCGACCCTTGATATATGTGTTTAATATTTTTTACGCGTTTTTATGTCATGTTGTATTTTAACATTGTATAATAAATAAATAATAAAAGTGTATAATTTTTCAAATTTAGAATTGCTGGAGAGAAGCAAATACGCCAAAATGTTTTTCAATAATTTACTTGATTGAAAAAAGCTCTAATTTCTGGGAAGAAGCTTGGAATTATAATCTAAAAAAGAGGTTAATGAAGATAGAAAAAAATATATCAGAAAAAAAATATAAAAGACGTTGTTGGAATAGTTGATTGTGGGAATATTTATTTTATACAGAATTTAACAAACCCAAAACACTTTACATTAAAGCTGATCAACTTTGAAGTTGTACTTTTGTGCTTCAGCTTTTTTATCGATTCATAATTATGTCGAAATCAATTTTTTATATTATTTAATCTCCGTGATTTTTACTCCTTAAATCATGCTACTGTTACTCTTTAACTGCTGCCTACTCTATTTTGATTGTTTGACAATTTTTTTGGTGATTGTTTACAATAATAGACTATCAGTGTGTATTTAATTTGCTTTAAGCTAAAGAAATTTTTTATTTAAATTTAATAATATCAGTTTATGTTAAAAAATATAAAGAAGCAGGCTGTACTATTTTATTCTCGTTCGTGTATTTGTTCATAATAGTCCCTGGGTTGTTTTCATTCGTTCGGACGTTGACTTTTTTTCATGCCATTCTTTTTGTTTTTAAACATTGATGTGCCTTGTTTTATACTTTTTAATAATTGTGAAGAGTATTTATTATGATAAAATAATAATAATTTTGTTTATAGTTTTTTTAATATTGTTTTATCCTATAAATAGCCTTTTCTAACAAACAGTTTATAATATATGGTATTTTGTTTAATTGTATTATCATTAATCTTATTCCTTTTATTATATTTTTATCTCTTTTCTTCGATATTACCATTCTACACTTATAATTTTAAAGCTTTAGTAAATTATATTTTTTTTCCTCACCAAAATGTTACAGCATAAATTATTGGAGTCTTCACATAATTGAATAATATGCAAATCAATTTCTAATTCAAATATCCGTCATTGTAAAACGTGCAAGCAATGATACCTTTTCGTCATCACAAGTCGAATAAACGATCGATGATTATTTTTTGGTTTAATTGAATTTCTATTTTTGATTGATTTCTATAACTAAAATTGCTACAAAAAGTATAAAGGATAGAACGAGGATGTAGATTTTAATACGGGCAATATAATAGTATAACTTCAGGCTTAAGCTCTCCGCTTTTATTTAATTTTTATTTTAGAACAATATTTTAAAATAATCCATGTTTGTTTGCAGTGATAGTTTGGTGCCTAATGGCCAAAATTTTTTAGACCTTTTTTACGATTTCAAATTTTATATATTTTAACCAATTGACATAATAAATTAAAGTTGTTTTTATTTACACTTTTCATATGAGATTGTTTTTATCAATGATTATATGGTAGTATTTAATTAATGAAGAAAATTTAATTGGAAATCAATCAATTAATATTGCTCAGATCAAGGAAATTTTATTTTAGTAAGTTGTACCAAATATGGTTGATTAAAAAAATGTGATTTACTTTCTTTTAAATAATTTAAAACCCAGTATTTTTGTTTTTTATAACATTAAATTAAGCAAATATTTTCCTCCCTTTTTTAGTTGTAATGTCTCTCATCGGAAGTAATTTCTTCTGAATGGAAGGAGAATGTAAAATTTTAATAGCGGCTATATAATAGTATCATCTTTAGATTTTGTGCTTTAATCAAATTTTTATCCCTATTACGTTTTATTATATATAAATATTTGTTTACATATTTTGATTTTTGGTTTAGTGAATTTCTCCGTCTGAGAATATTTCCCAACCATTCTTCCAATACATTTGTTTAACTTGTAGCGACAATATTATTTAATTAGGTGCTTCTTTATTGGAGTTCTCAGAATCCATGTTTGTCTGCAGTGATAGTTTGGTGCATAATGGCCAAAATTTTTTAGACCTTTTTTACGATTTCAAATTTTATATATTTTTAACCAATTGACATTTTCACAAGAGATCTTCATTCGGTTATTGCTGACGATAAAAATATTGATCAACCAATCATATGACCTGTTTCGTGCGAAGCTATTAATTAGCATAAGCTTTATGCTCTAATTATTGTCCAACATAATTTCAATAATCCATTACTGCGCGCTTGAATTATTTAATTTTTTATTCAGTATTTGGAGAAACTTTCTTTTTATAATTCCCATTGTGGCTGGTATCAGTACATGAACAAAATTATCCCATAACCTTCATTAAACATTTTCGATAACTTCAAATTTATTTAAATATTTTTCATATTTTGAATTAATTCGTTCGATGAATTTAAA
>JAKKIK010002385.1:0-11455 GCA_024500135.1 Heterodera carotae
GCCATGAAGAGGAGGACAATGGCCATCAAGGCCATGAAGAGGGGCGCCGGACGAACAATGGCCATCAAGGCCATGAAGAGGAGGACAATGGCCATGAAGAGGGGCGGCGGACGACCAATGGCCATCAAGGCCATGAAGAGGAGGACAATGGCCATCAAGGCCATGAAGAGGGGCGGCGGACGAGCAATGGCCGTCAAGGCCATGAAGAGGAGCTGTAATTGGAAATGTCATGAAATAAATGCCAATACTGGTGAGTGACAAAAAGAACTGACCGTTTCCAATGACTTCAACAATTTGTTGGGCACACTTTCTCGTCCAGAAATCTCCTTTAACACGCTCAGCAAGCTTTGTTGTCCTGAATGACCGATTAAATTGCACGGCAAAAGTAAATAAACAAACATTTGTTGTGCTAACGCATAGAAATCTGTGATGTACTCAAACATGGTGTCTTAAACAGAAAAAGCACATTCGTGATGAAGACAGCAGAGGTCAACATCCAAATAAAAATGAATGAATGGACTGTTGGTGTTGGAAGACAAGAAAGGGGAGGGGGGTGGGGGAAGGGAGGGGAGGGGCAATCAATCTTTCATTGATTATTTTTTACTATGTATATCGTGGCACGACAATTGGGCAGTGGACAAGATTTTTGTATTTTTCTCTGGCGTTCTCTATTTATTGTCACACATCTCGTTTTTCGATACGCTGTATACAGGCGTGACAATAAACAGAGAATGCCAGAGAAAAAAGCGAAATGATTGTCCATCGGAGAGCCAAAAAGCACCCAAAAAACAACTCGTCTCAATTCCGTCATTTCAGGAGCAATGTCGAAGGCTAAGAAATGCCAATTTCAAAAAAATACTTCCGCGTAGATGTCAGAACCGGAAATAACAAATGCCAAACCCATTTGTCCCGAAGAGCCAATTGACCAGAATGAATGAGTGAGTGCAACCGGCGCATTGCCTTCCCTTCTGCCTGCCCACCTGCGTCCATTTTGTCCACTTGCGCCTTCTCCGCTCTCTGCCTCTGCATGCATTTCTGCCCACTTTGTTTCACTTCTTCAGCACTTTGTCGATACAATTCATGAAAAAGGCGAAACATGACGCGAAGGTAAACCTTCTTCAAAATGAGACCGTGTAAAATGCCATGCGAAACCGAGAAATTAAAGTGAAATGAGATAATTTATTTGAAAGGTTAAATTTGGAAAATGGTAACAGGTCCTTTGGAAATGAATGCGCTGGCCAATTGTGAAGGCAAAGATCGCTTCCGAAATCCGTTCCAAACGTATTTACTGAGTTGGGAAAGATAATCGCGAACAAACACATCCCTCGGGTCGAGGCCAAAGTTTCGAACGATGTAGCTAAGGTAATGTGAATAGGCGAATCGGCAAAAGTCTCTTCGGAGCGAGGCACGTCGCTTAGCCGACCAAACGCGGGCACAGTTACGAAACAAAACCATACGACCGCTCAGTGCCCTTTTGATCGCGCTGCAAATAAAGTGAAAGTGCTCAGACGATTGGACGGACGGAAGGGAAATGGACGGATGACACCGGCGATAACGACGGTAGTCGACAGTTAGCTGAAAAAGACAAAAATTTCGATTTGGGGTATGCCGTTCGTACACTCAATGTGCGTTGGTTTATTGCCAGTCCACACCATTGCAGTTTGTCCTTCGACTTCAATTCTTTGGTCTGACTCAATTGCGTCTGAGGGAATGAAACGACCACTTTTCCAAAGCGAAGGCCAAATTTGGGCATTTCATCAAGCAGCGTTGCGACCAGCTAAACTCATCGATTTTGAAGAGATTTGCGAACATGAGTTTGACTTGTTCAATTTGTTCCTTTCGGTCGGCCATCAGCAAATAGTCGTCCATGTAACGACGACAAAACACTTCCGGTGGACGTTCAGGGAAAATTTGGCGCTCCACCGAACCCAAATACAAGTTGCAAAGTGCCACCGAAAGTGAGTTTCCCTGGGCGATTCCTCGCCCACCGACAAACAGACGCTGACGAAAATGTCGACCGTTTGCCGTCGACGTTAATGCGCACTTTGGCTCCCTTATACAATTTGACAGAAATCGTTTAGAAGCAACTTAGATTACCTTATTACGGTTTGCATGGCATATTGTCTGATCATTCGTAGTAATTCAGCACCATTGATTTGACTTTCGCATGGAGATGAACTGAGTTCTTCATTATCTTTGCAACTGTGACGGGAATATGCATCAGCGAAACTAATCCCGGCTACGGTCTTCGTCCTTCGGTATCTGTACAGTTTGCTGGTCACTTGAACACTGACTACCACAAATTTACTGAAATATGTTTATTAATATTGTGGCAAAAGAGCCAAAGGGGAATGCCACTCTTCTTACCTTTCTGCTCTTATGATTTTGTGTAAAATTCCGTCCAAAATTTGATGTTCCAACGAGGTGTAACAATTCTGTACATCGGCCGTACAAAAGTGCATTCGTTGGTCCTTTTGCTGTCCGCGAGTGTGTTGGAGAGTGAGTCGGCGGAATGCAAAAGCAAAAAGTCTAATATCTTAAGACAAAATTAAACAGAAATAAGGAGTTTTGTGAAAAAAAGTCGGAGCAAAGTTTACTCCAAAAAGGCTCTAAAGACCTATTTTAAGATAAAAGAATAAAATGCATTACTGGAAATGCCCCATCCATAAAGAATTGGATGTCGACGTATTATAAATTGGAGAACGGCCCGAACATCATTGAGCTTATGTTTGACTGAGGCATTTCTCAGTATGACAATGGGACGGACAGTACGTTTTTTGGGCAGAAATCTAAAGGTGAAAGGGCAATGAAGAGAAAATTGAATTCGGATTAAGACATCAGTCTATGGATCCGGTCATCGGTGACAGGAAGACCTTGATCATTTGGTACCACAAGTTGCAATTGTCTCTCAGCACGAAGCAAATCAAAATTCTCCGAGCAAATGCGACGCCACACGTCCCTCCGATAATGGACAATTCGGCCCGCAAAATTTAAAGTCGAATAGAAAAAGCTCCTAAAATTGAAAAATGAATGGATTAGTCCAAAACACAAATATTACGTGAAAATATGCGTGAAAAGATTGAGTAAAGATTTAAGAACATTGAGCATAATGGTCTTTTTAAGCTGAAAATGAAGCCCTTTCAACCAGCAAATCCGATCAAATTGAATTCCTTTGGATATTTGGGCACGCGACATCGTAAAACCGCGGCTTCTGAAAACAAGAATTAAGAGTTTAAAATTAGCTATAATTCGCCTGAAATCAGTGAATACTGCAGAGATGTTCTCACATAGCCTTTCCATATTGACCTTATCGAGCAGTTCATCATGAAAGAAAAGTGCGTAAAGTCTAGTAACAAATGCGCACAGCTGACGCCTTTCCAAAGGATGGGCTAAAGTAAATGAGAAATAAGGAGTCGGTGGCTTGTACCAAAGTTACCTCCCTCTCATAGTTTAGTTAATCAAACATACTTATCAGATGGGCACATTTTCGTCCTTTGTGTCCCGGGATGTGATCATTCAAAATACGACGCACGCGAATCCGACCTATTCTTGCCAAGAGACGGCGGAGTTTGGTGTCAATTATGCGCAGAATCTGTGAATTCACTTGGCAAAGCACATGAACACAATGCGGAGAAAAAAACTCCTCCAGCAACGAATGCGTATTATTGCCAGTCGTCAGCTAAAAAGGCAGTGGTTAGTATTGTGCACAGTGGGTTCCCTATGTGCTTTACCCATTGGGAACATCTGGCGTCATACAATTTGGGGCCTTTGACTTTGTTCAATATTTCCACCACTTTCACTACGTCCCAAAACTTGTCGTCCGAGTTGAGACTGAGGAGCCCTTTGAACTGATCCTTGTTGAGAGGTGCTCGTTTTCGTCGCTTGCATTTTCTCCTCAAATAAATTATTTTTGTGTGCTAGGATAAGACAACGGAAAGGAGCAACCGATGACGCCGTTTCCCCATTCTTCCTTCTTGAAATTCTTCCATCATTTTCCCCTCTCTTTGTTGAGAATCAATTAGTTGGCTCTGTAATGGTATCAATAAGTTGGATTTCAAATTTAGATAACACGACATTTATAAAAGAATCAATGGATTTGAACATTTGTATGTGTGTAAATAATTAATTATAATGAATGAACATTTATACTTCTGAAATATGCGAACCCAGAACATTCTTTCCATGAATAACAACGATGTATGGGACCATGAAATAATGTATAAGAAAAGAATGGACGAAGCAGTCAACCAAGAAAACAATAGGATTGTGGGGCATAATGTATTGGGGTACGACGAACCGACAAGCTCGTGTCTAAAAACTGGTGGATGAAAACAAACAAATAATTAAAATCAACCCCTCCCACAAGTTTAGAACGGGCCAAAAAGGAAAAATACCAAAGGTAATGAAAGATGCTGAAGATGACGGCGACAACAACAACAGCAATCGAAAAAGGAAGAGTGCCCGAGAAGTTTAAAGGAAACGGACAATGTCCCATACTCAGGGCTCATCAAAGTATGGGACATGGTAAATGAATGTTTCGGCGGGTGCGTTCTCAAATTGCTGTCTGTCAAAGGATTCCGCCCTTTCATTGTCTCTCGGCCAAATAACGACGCCCCGCCTCAGACGAACGCACACTCAAAACATAAGTCAATGTTAAGCAAAACGGGGAAAGATTAACTAACTAACAATAAGCTAGCTTAAATACTGAAATATGCGATTGTCCACTGTAAGAAAAATACCTTTGCTGGAGCAAAAACTGAGCCATTTGGATCTGGTGCGGCGATCCGGTGATTGTGATCACGCGCTCATCAGTCCCAAAAACATCAGATTGCGTATCAATTTCGATGCGAGCGCCCGACTCGCTCCGAATTCGATTAATGCATTCCCCGCGCTTTCCAATGATCGTCCCGCTCAGTTTGCTCGGAATGGTTACCTTGAGATTTGAAACAGAAATTGAACCTTTTGAAAATTTTTGTATTGTTATTTTATACCTGTGTTGTAGTGACCACTTGCTCTCCTCCTGGTCCAGCGTAACCCATCGGTGGTGGCCCCCCAGGGTGAGGCGGCGGTCCACCTGGACCAAAACCGGCGTACCCAACTCCTGGTTGATGGGGTGCATTGGGTGGGCCGTGATGCGGCGGATAATCGAAATGAGGCGGAGGCATTGGTGGTGGCGGTCCACCTTTGTAATCCAATTAATAATTATACAATAATAAAAGTCAATGCGCACCCATTGATTGTCCCTCAAATCCTCCATACGCGTGACACATGTGCGGATTATAATTGTGCGGATCATAAGGCTGATGAGGACCTTTGAATGGAATGTCCTTGACAAACTCAACGAGCTGCTTGACGGCCACAGGCAATTTGGACGGGTCACCAGTGATCACTAAATCGAGAAAATAATTTTGTTGTAGCCCACCAATAAACTCACGGCAAACTCTGTCGCTTGACACCGGACAACATTCTTGAAATACTTTGAATTTGCACTGCGTTTGTTCACGAAACTCTTTGATTTTGCTCCCAGCTCGTCCTATGATTGCACCTGCGTGCGATTGATGGACAAGCACTTTGATGTCAATTTCCCCTCGACTCGCTTTTTCCCCCTTAGAAATTATTAATTTATGTTACTTTTGTTAGTGTTTTTAATTGTACCTCAGATAATTTGCCGAGAATTTCAGTCAAGCATTCTTCTATTGCTTCAATGGAACACACGATGGTCAAAACACTTAAAACCAAGCGAATTCATCAAAACATATTGATACAAGCTCTTCACCAAGATAAATGCCTAAGCGAGACCCAAGCCAAGATAAATGACATTTTCGCCACTAGCCGACCAACCGAGGGCCCAATAAACGAAAAGCAAAGTTTTGCCTATTTAACACCAAACTGCGCCCGATCCGATAAAATCAAAATAAGGAGGGAAGGATTACCGCTCGGGAGTGCTCCTATCGGGGACATTGATGTTGGCATCGTACTGAAAACGGAGGGGTCAGTCAGTGAAGATCCATTTGTTAGTGGAGGGTGGTGATTGCACCGTCCGTTGGTTCCAATTCAATGTTTGATTTTCTCTTCCACTTTTTCCACGAAAACAAATATTTCTGTCCGTAGATCAACGGGTATATTGAATGAGTGGTGGTGGATGGAACCACCCCAGCAAAAGGACCGGTGGGTGGGTCAATAAAATAGAATCTTCCATTAGCCAATTACAATGTGCATAAGAGAATAAAGCGATAATAAATAGCTAAGATAATATTCACCCTTTTGAAAATACCAAGTAAGTTTTTCAAAAGTTAAAAATTTAGTTTATGATTCTCTGAACACACAAAAAAAATATAAAAATTTCGAAAAATCTCTGGATATTTGCAAAAAGTAAGCACCAACTATTCCTGAAAATTGAATATCGGTTTAACTGGCTTTGTTGTTAAAAAGGTGATATTATGCAGCCGGGTATTAGCATTACCACAAATTAATATGGTTTTAGTGTTGCTGTTCTAGTTGGAAATTGGGTACTTATGCAGAAAGGGGGTTGCAAAAAAGCAGAAGAGGGAATTAAAAATAACTCCCTTGTTTTTTTCGCAACCCCCTTTCTGCATAAGTACCGGAAATTGCATAGGTTAGCAGCTCTGTAAAAACACGAAAGTATATTTACGAATTACAACGGCAAAGATATTTGTTCGAATTCGAAAAAATCTAACACCCAGTTCGCCAAGACGCGACCCCGGATCCAATCAAACAAAAAATCGGTATTAAGAACCTTTCGACTTTGTTCGAATTTGGGTCCGGGGTTCGAAATGGGGCGAATCGGATTCATTAAGCGACCCCG
Source organism: Heterodera carotae (assembly GCA_024500135.1). Classification (NCBI taxonomy): domain Eukaryota; kingdom Metazoa; phylum Nematoda; class Chromadorea; order Rhabditida; family Heteroderidae; genus Heterodera; species Heterodera carotae. The sequence continues at coordinate 6,827 of JAKKIK010002385.1, forward strand.
AAACTCTTAGCACATTGCTTTCATGGCAAACAAACCCTCGGCTGCATAAGTACCAAACTAGTTTCTTCGAATCGCTTTTTATGCAACTTGGACAGACCTTGGAGCGCAAAGATTTGATGAATTCTCCACCACGTCCAATCACAGCACCTGCAGATCGACTAGGTATGAACAGACGAAGTTCAAATTTTCCTGCCGCCAATGCATCCTGATAAGCTTCACCAGCGTCGTGTGGACCGCGAAAGCGCTTGCCAGCACCATTCATTTGAGCGCCACCTCCATACATTTGCATACCGTTGGTGTCTTGGTTAAACTGTCGTTTCATAGCATCAAACGCACTGAAATTCATGTCCCGTGTTGAAGCAAATGGTCAATAGTTTCAATGTTATTGAGAAGATGCTTAAAAAACCTAAATTTATTAAAACGGGCTTTTCTGGGACATGGTTTCCTTTAAAAAAAATGGGAACGGGGGACAAATTAGGACGCGCGTCATTAACTCATTAATAAAATTTGGGGAAGAACAACACACAAAAAAAAACATTTCGCCAAGTTCTTCAATTAAAAAGTTATTGGGTAAGGGGGTCTTTAGAGTCTGCCCGATTGAGTCTTGTCCGATTGAAGTCTGCCTATTGAGTCTTGTCTGATTGAGTCTGCCCGGTTGAGTCTGCCCGGTTGAGTCTTGTCCGATTGAGTCTGTCCGGTTAAGTCTGACCTGATTGAGTCTCCCTGCTGATAAACGAGGATAGATTTGATGGTAAAAAATTTTACCGAAGTGTTTAAAAAATTTATTTCCTCATGTCTTAGATTAGGATACGATGAAGAATTTTTTCTAGTCTTAGGCTAAGCCAAGCTAAGCTTATGCATTCAGAGATTTTTTTTATATTAGACGAATTCCCACCTTCGTAAAGTTCAAACATTGCCTAATGACCGCATTTGAAGAATTGGGGGTTATGTCCGAACTTGCATCTGCGCTCAATGACATGGAATGGACGTTAGTTAGCCTTTTTAGTCATTTATTTTTGCGTTCGATTTTTTCATTTAGTCTTCCAACTGACATTCAATCTGAAGCGATCCCAGCCATTCTCGGGGGCGGCGACGTGTGCATGGTTTTTCATTTGGCTGCGATAATGAATTTTCCATTTTTTTTAGGCGGCGGAGACGGGCAGTGGGAAGACGGGTGCCTTTTGCGTTCCAGTAGGTTTGCTTGACCACATTGTTGCATTTCTGTCATTTTTGCTAAAATAGATTTTGCAAATTGTTTTCGAGTCGATGCTTCCATCAAAACTCGTTCGCCAGTGGACTGACGACGAAAGTGAAATGAAATGAACTGAATGTGTTATTTCTTCCTCTTATTAAGAGACCAATTGGCGTATGAACATTTTTGACCGTGACCACAATTTGGGCATTGACATCACCGGGTTGGTCTGTGAGAGTAACCATCCAAAATTGTGGAGCGGAACGCGTTCTTTGCGCGGGGTTAAGGGATCGGGTGAGTTTGTTTTTTGCCATTTATTTCCAAATGCCTTTGACCGTTTAGGCAAATACTATTACGAGGCGACAATTGAAAGTGACGGACTCTGTCGAATGGGATGGTCCACAACACGAGCAAATCTCAACTTAGGTGGTGTCATGATAAAAGCGAAAAGGCAACACTTTTTTGGTAATGTAGGCACCGATGACCAAGGCTGGGGATTTGGAGGTACGGGCAAGAAGAGTCATGCGGGCCAATTTGAGGACTACGGACAGAGTTTTACGCTGGGCGATACCATCGGTTGCTTCTTGGATCTTGAGATGGGGCGAATTCATTTTGCCAAAAACGGTGCCGATTTTCCTCTGGCTTTCGCTCTCAAACAACAACAAATACAGCAAGGACTGTTTCCTGCCGTAGTGATTAAGGTCAGACAGTCTTATTGGAAAACTATTTAATTTAATTACAAAAATTGTTTTATTACATGAACAAAATTCCCCAACTTATCTCGCCTCTTTTAGAATGCGAGGATTCGGCTCAATTTTGGCCAAACTCCGTTACGCTTCCCACCAAAAGGAGTGAGTTTTTTTTCTAACACAAAGATTTCCACATAATCTTTTCATGCAAAAAAAAAATTGTTTTCAGGGATGGGTAGCACTCTGTCGAGCGGTGCCGGCATGCCAAATTGAATCGCCATTAAACACAAAGGGTGGTGGACAACGGATTGGCGCGGACGAATCAGAGGCACGAAAGGCAAATGCGCCGATGTGCTTGATTGTTGAGCCGACGAAAGAATTGGCACAACAAACGCACGACCAAATCGAACGTTTCCGAAAGTATTTGGAGAAGCCAAAAATAAGGTTAATAGAGAAAATCGATTATTTGTTTCAGTTTTTTAACACCACAATGTTTACCGTTCTCATAGAAATGTGCTCGCTATTAGTGGCATTCCAATGGGACAACAGGTGGCGACAATTAACTCGGGCGTGGACATTTTGACATGCACACCGGGCCGAATCCGAGGACTTTTACAGGAGGGCCAAATTGTTCTAGAGCAGGTCAAAAATGCATCAATTTTGTTGTTACTATAATATGGACTTTAGGGTTTTGTTCCTTTAAGATTCGCTTTTTCGTACTCGACGAGGCCGATTCTCTGCTGGGTGGCCAAAGCGACTCGGCTCAAATTGTACATGAATTGCACTCGCGTATCCCAAAATATTCGGAATTTGGCCACCGTCTCCAAATGATTGTGTGTTCCGCTACGCTTCACAACATGGCCGTGCAACGATTGGCAGTCTGTTTGCTACAACACATTCACTTGCCTATAATTGAGTAACCCCCCATCTTTTTTTTAGACCCAATATATGTACTTCCCGCAATGGATTGATTTGAAAGGGCAGGATTCTGTGCCGGAGACTGTTCACCAAGTGAGCGAACGCAAGAGCAAGTTTGTTTTATTCATATATTCCCGGTTTTGAATTTTAGGTCGTTTTTATGATCGACCCAATCGAGGACCAAAGTTGGATTCGAATTCGATCAAAGCCTGGCCAGTCTGTTCAGGTGTTCCCTTTAATGATTTTATTGCAAATGCTTCTTCATCCTCCCCGATCAGACCGATGGCATTCACTCGCGGGATCAGTTGCGTCCAGGCAGCGACAATCCAGAAACACTGTCTGAGGCTGTTAAAGTGTTGAAAGCAGAATATTTGCTCAAGGCAATTGAAGTGCACAAAATGGATCAAGCGATCATTTTCTGCCGGTTCCCTGTTGAACGATAATTGTTGCCAAATTAAATAACCTTACGATTCAGAACTAAATTAGACTGCGACAACTTGGAGAAGTTTTTGGTGCCACGGGGTCACAGCTGCGTTTGTTTGCACGGCGACCGAAACGCGGATGAACGGACGCAGAATTTGAAGCTATTTAAGGTCATAATGAACATTTTAATTGTCCATTTGTGTAGCAAATCGACAGTTTTAGGAGGGGAAAGTTCGCTTTTTGATTTGTACGGATGTGGCAGCACGCGGCCTCGACATCCGCGGAGTGCCTTATGGTACGAAACGACACAATCTTTTTTTTTTTTTTTGATTTTATTTACTTTCCCTTTCAGTGGTCAACATGACTCTGCCCCCAGCGGAAGAGAAGGCGAATTACGTCCATCGAATTGGGCGAGTGGGACGCGCGGAAAGGTGTGATGCCACCCACGCTCCCCCCCCCCCTTTAGGGGGTCAGGAGTCTGTTTAAAGAGACGCCAATGGCTGGCGGGGTTATTGTATTTGTTGAAACTTTTCAGAATGGGTTTGGCAATTTCTTTGGTTTCTGCAGTGCCCGAGAAGGTATGGTACCACCAATGCCGCAATCGAGGTGCCAACTGTAATAACACGAGACTGGTGGAGCAGAAAGGCTGCGCGAAGTGGTTTAACGAGCTGAACGTGCGTTGTTTTCTTAAATTATTTTTTGAGTTGTCATTATTCTTTTCAACAAGTCTTTGTTCCAATAACCTTTTACAACATTTTTAGTATTTGGGAGAAATTGAAGAACATCTTGGACTCACAATCTCCAGGGTGGGCTCGGACATGACCGTCCCCGTCAACGAATACGATGGCAAAGTGGTGTACGGTGAAAAACGAACTGATGGAGGTAATTTTACACACAACAATGAATTGTGTCATGTGCCTTCTGTTCTCTTCGGAGAAATTTATTTGTTTTGATTATTTTCAGGTGGACCTCGACTCGGCCATGCCGTTGAAATGGGTGGAATTGCGGCCAAACTCAGTGAAATGGAGCGCAACGTACAAATCAATTATCTTCGTCTTTTGGTTGGCGGCAAATGAGATGACTCTCATAAGCAAACGAGACTCGATTTAATTCAGCATTTCAGAAAATTATCAATAAAAATAGTAATACTATAAATTTATGATTTAATTTGAATTTTACTCATTTTCCGTAGGGGGGCCCCTCCCGCCCCCCCCCCCCGATCCGTATGTCCCATTGGATGATTTTTATTGGACATCCCGGACATAGCTCTTTTGTATTTTTATCTGGCATTCTCTATTTAGAGAGCGCCCCTTTATGTCTATATGTTCTCTTCAGAGAGGATGTGATGAATGCGCTCTCTAACTGGTTAGAGACGTATAGGTCACATACTGACCACTCACTGCAGTG
>JAKKIK010002386.1:0-11452 GCA_024500135.1 Heterodera carotae
ATGCAAGGGAGAGAAAATGACTAATTTCAAATAATTAAATAAATGCGAAATTTGAATTGATCAACATTTGATCAATTTGTCGCTTTTAGCGACAACTGCCAACTTTCTGGTCGCACTTTAGTTCACTCAAAATCCAATCTTTAGGGGTGTAAAAGTACTGAAAACCGGGACTAAAAACGCAGATCGGGACCAAAAGCCGGGAAATCTCGGTTTTCTTCACCGGGACTCCAGAACAACAATGCTACTTGGCAAAAGTGTCGGGAAAAATCATTGAGCCAAGTCTAAATCTTGCGCATTTAAAATTGATTTTTTTAGGTGCCTGCACGGTACTGCCAACTTTTTGGTCGCACTTTGTTCCTTCTTTGAATTGCTCCATCAGCATAGCCATTTGTTGTTCCTTTACGTGGCACTTTCGGGCCCATTTCATTTTCGTTGGCTGTTCGAATTTGTTCAGTTTCGGTGTTTTCGCTTGGCGCAATTGCGCTATCAATGACATTCACTGGGCTTGACCGTCTGTTATGCGTCCTCTATCCAAATTTGTATGAAAACATAAGCTATCGGATTAAATCTCGACCCGGGATAAGAAAGTCGGGAACAGATTCGACTCCTGCTGTCGGGGTTATCGGAGATCTGGGACCAAATCGGGGATGGTGACTAAAAAACATTGGTTTCGAAATTCTGCAACCTTGTGGGTTCTAAAATGCTTAATTAAACTTTTAAATAATTAAAAATAATTTTCAGCCCAAAAAAGGTGAAGCCTGTCCCGTATCTTGGTGTGATCATTTTGGTGTGTGTGTTCTTTTCCACACGAAATCTTTTGAATTTCTATGAAACGGCTGCCGCCGAATTTCCATTTTTTATGATCACCGGCACAATTGGAGACATTATGATGGTACGTTTGTTTGTTGTTTGTTTGTGTAATAAGGACTAAAGCCACTCCTCAAGCAGAGACCCTTTTAATAGAGCGCCTCCTCCAGGGACGTACCGAGGTGGTGGGGTGGGGGTGGGGGTGGGGGGGGGGTACGCGGGGTACGTACCCCCCCTCCCCCAAGGCCCCCAAATAAAATTTTTTTTCTCCATTAAGAGGAAGGGAATTTTTAAAAAAGGAAATTTAAAGGCAAATTTGGACATTTTATTAACTATTTGCATTAAATTATTCTTGAAATCGCTCTCTGTCAATTTGTCTTAGTGGTCTATGCGACCGACACTAGAATTTTTATCTCAGGTTCAAATCCTTTCCATGTTACTGATTATTATTGGTTACTTTCGCCTAAACTTCCTCGAATTAGCTATTTTTCCTTAAGAAAATCGTCTATATTTCTAAAAATTTTCTCTCGCGGCGCCTATCGGCACCGCCGAAACCCACAGTTCAGAAAAAAAATTTCGGATGGCGGGCGGGAGCAAAAAAAAAATAGGTCGTCGGTACCCCCTCCAAGCCAAAATCCTGGGTACGTCCCTGCTGGCCTCCTCCATCATGACCCAGGAGGGAAACGCCTGTTTCGTTCCCAAGAGCCATTTTGGCCTTCCCGGTCAACCAAATTAAACTACCTAGATTTGATGGAAAGCTTAGGTGTTAAGAAGCTATGAATAAGCAGAAGCAAAGAGATAACGCATCTTACAAAAAGATATGATTAAGTCAACTTTTCAGCATTTTCTGCATATTATTTTCAAATACATTACACAGTTTTTTAATCGCTTAGCTTCTGCTTAGTCATACCTTCTAAACACTTGGAGCTTTCTAATTATACTGAGTTTATAGAATTTGGTATAAAGACAAAAAAGTTATGGCCAAAATGGCCCATGGGTACGAAACGACACCGGGAACGAAACGACCCAGACCCCCTGACCCAGGAATGTGCAAATTGGTTGATTATCAAAAAAGCTATTACCGAAAAAGTTAATCTGCTGGACTGAGGAGGACGGTTGGGGTGGGGCACTATTTTAAACCTCTTGAAAAGATCTCTATTAGAGGGGTCTCTCTATTTTAAATTCTTCCTAAAATGATACTTTATTAGAGCTGGGGAGGGGGGGGGGGGGGGGAGAAAAATGACGACATCAAAATTTGCTTGTTTAGGGCAATGCAAGTCAATACCTTTTATGCATTAATATGATTTTCAACTCAATTACCATTGTACTTTATGTGGTCGTCGGCTTTGTGATCAGAAAAAAATCAGGTAGGTATCCATTTTTAGTCTTCACAGGCCTACCATCAATTTTCCGTGTAATAAACAAACCCTCTCTATTTGAGCCCCCCCCCCCAGATTCCGGATGCCGGATTTCCGGACCTTTTTGGGTCAGTTCTGGATTCCGTACTTTATTAAGGGTCCGGATTTTCTCATTTTCTGCACCCTGTTCCATCCCTGATTTACACCCCTTAATAGACCCTCCCCCCCCGAAGTGGCAATGTAAAATTTCTGCAATTTTAAGAGTTAGTATCTGAGTCCTACAAGTTGGTACGGACTGAGTGTTTATTTCTAATTGCATTTTTCGTTTTTGCTTCGCATCATACAGCATCGAATTCATCCACCGCTGATCAGAGAAATCGGCGCATTTTCCGATCACTTTGCATCATCATTTTTGTGAATGTGTTCGGCTATTATCTGTGCGCAGCGTACATGTTTTTTGTCCGGCCAATTTTGGCCAATTATGACCCAATTTGGTGTTGGACCGTCACAATGTTTGTTGGCATCCTGGGCGTCAATGTGAATGCCGCTTCCAACGGACCAGTGTTATATGCGACAAGGTTTTAAAAATAAAAATGGGCAAAATGTTTTATTTTAGGATTTAAATTTTAGCCAGGAATATCGAAAGGCACAAATTTTAGAATTTAAATATTTCAAATTTTAGCCAGGACTAACGAAAGGCACAAATTTTAAGATTTAAATTTTAGTCAGGAATATCGAAAGGCAAAAATTTTAAGATTTAAATTTTAACCAGGAATATCGAAAGGCAAAAATTTTAGAAAAAATTTTCAAATTTTAGCCAGGAATATCGAAAGGCACAAATTTTACGATTTAAAATTTTCAAATTTTAGCCAGGAATAACGAAAGGCACAAATTTTAGGATTTAAATTTTCAGATTTTAGCCAGGAATATCGAAAGGCTTTTCGTCATGAATTTGGCCGAATTCGCCGCTGTTTCTTCCGTTTCACATCATACAATGCTTCTGCTCTACAAATCCATCCTTTGCCGATCGTTGTTCAAAGTGTTTCTGCAGGTGTCAATCGTTTCTCGAGCACAAAACACTGTTACGGCATTCCACCGGCAAAATGAAAAGCTTCACACCAGAATTAATTGTTCTATTAATTATGTAATCATTTAGCGATTTGAAAATAATAAATTTAATTGGTAAATAAATCATTTAAACAAAAAATCAAAAACAAAAAAAAAAGATTTCCAAAGCGACCATATAAATGTTTAAAAGATGACTTCTTTTATTTTTTTTCATTTTAATTTTTTTTTTAAAACCAAATCGAGCTTTTTCAATATAGGTACATATACAACAATGTGAAAAAAAAAATTATGTAAATACATTAATTTGTTGGAACACACTAAACCATAAACTAATATACCTATAAGTAGTTGGTAAAGATCACTACAGTAAGAAAATCTACTGTTTTGGAGAGTTAAGATTACTGTAGATTATCGAAAGTTCTTTTTTTGGATTTATTTGCCGCCGCCGCATCCGCCACAGCCGCCGCATCTGCCAGGGCAGTTCACAATAATTGGGCTTCCGCCACCGCCGCAGCAACCGCCTCCGCAACCTCCTAAATAAATTAGGGTAGGCTTAAATGATCTTGGACATAATTCCATTAATTTGAAAATTCAAAAAATGAGATTTTTTGCCTGATCCAAAATTGTTAGGGTTGTTGATCACCCACCCCAGTTAGGGCAATGTTTGTCTGACTTACCGCAACACGGAGGAGGGCACGGCGGGGGGCACGGAGGAGGGCACGGCGGAGGGCACGGAGGTGGGCACGGTGGAGGGCACGGAGGAGGGCATGGCGCCTGACAGCAACATGGAGGAGGGCAAGGCGGAGGGCATGGAGGCGGACACGGGCAAGGCGGTGGGCACGGAGGCGGACTGCAACCGCAACAACAATTGTTGCCACCGCCACCGCCGAAAAGGAAGGCATCAGCGAGTGGTGTCAGCAGCGCAACAGCCAGACTGATCAGAACACAGACCATGACGGAGGAGGATGATCGGCGGGAGAACATCATTTTTTTGGGATGCTTTTGGGTGTTGATGGAATGAACTGCTTGTTCTTGTTGTTGTGTATGCTATGAATGATCTACTGATTGAATTGTGCTCCCTTTTATACGTTGGGTTACGCAATGTCCGTCCGTCTGATCAGTTTTGTGTGCTTTGTGTTTTTGGGAGGGAGGGAGGAGGGGAAGGGGATTAAGCCGGTTTCGTTGTCCTCCGTCCAGACAACGCCGACCTCTGTTGCTGGGACTGATCCTTTCTCTCATCATTTGTTTGTGTTGCCTTTTTTGGTGATGGGTCCCAATGACTTTCCATTAGAATTTTTTGGGCGGCACGGGGATTTGGTTACCTTTCGCAATTAATAGTAAGTTGCTGTCCCCCAATTTGTCATTATCCCATTATATAATTCACCGATTAATTTCGCTTTACATTAATTAATGTTCTGCTAACGCTATAAATAATTAACTCGGTCTTTTTTTAATAGAGTTTCATTTTCTGTCTGCAACCTGCTGCTGATTTTTGAGAGCATATGCTTTAGATGGGGGGTTTAATGTCGCACCCAATTTGCAAAATCACCCAATTTCTAATCGGTTACCCGATTTGAAACGAAATTGTTGCGGGTACCCAATTTCTTTGGTGAGTTTAACGAACATTGCCAAACACGGGGTTCAAAACAACCGAACTTCTAATTGTTTTCGGGGTGCGAATTTAGACCCGTTTTCGAACAAGTCTGTAAAACTTCTGGCTACAATGTTACGTTAAAACATCCAAAAAAATTTTCTAAGTTTAAAATCAGCTTAACTGTTTGTTGGGTTGAAGCATTTTTTCCATTTGATCAGAGTGATAGCAAAAATGGCATCGAATTGGGTGATCAAATAATAATGATCAAAGGTGATCAGAATGATTACTTTGATCCAGCACAGAGATGCGATTTTGCTCTGGAAAGCCGGCATTTGCCGGGTTTTGGCGGTCTCCGTGCCGGGTTTTTGAGGTTGCCGGATTTTTGTGTTTTTGGCCGGGTTTTCTGTTTTCTACTTATTTATTTGAATTTTATTAAACATTTCGCTAAAATTATAGTTTTTGTTCATTGTTCTTGTTTCTCACAATTACTTTCTTTCATCGCCAAATTTACTCGAACAGGTGAAAAGTGGTGATAAATAAATATGTTGTTTAAATGTTTTAAAAAATGCCGGGTTTTCTTCCGGGTTTTTGACAATTTTTTCCTGGGTATTTCTACTGATTTGCAGGGTTTTTTTAGTTTTGGCGATCGCATCCCTCATCCAGCAGTTGATTGACGGACAAATTCATGTTGCAAATAATTCAGACAACAACAACAAGACTTATGAGTTCTATTCCGAGTAAAAAAAAGCGTAAAATTGTTGTTCAAAAGTTTCACTCAATTAAAGAAGAATTAAAGGAAATGGGAAAATTTGTTCATCAAAAAAGAGCTAAAATTGAGTTAAAAAATTGCAATAAAATTGGGAGTTAGCCGCAAAAAAATTTATGTGGAAAAAATAATTTGGATTAAGCCCAAAAAAGGATTATTACAAGGAAAAAAAAGAAAACGAATTGATGAGTTTAAGCAAATCAACAGCGGAAGCACACATAAACATTTTGTGAAGGAATTGGGCATTAGCAAAGTCACATTTTTCAAATGGAAAAAAGAATTGGGCATCAAATGCAGCAAAAGTAATATTTAAAAATAATAAAATTAAAATGCAAAAATTGTCTCTATTGCACTTTATAATTTCCAATCGACTTTTATTAGTCCAATCGAATTTTTTTATTAGTCTTTTATGAGTCCAATCGAGTCTTTTATGAGTTCAATCGAGTCTTTTGTGAGTTCAATCGAGTCTTTTGTGAGTTCAATCGAGTCTTTATGAGTCCAATCGAGTCTTTTATGAGTCCAATCGACATATTTGTAAAATATTAAGAATATTTTAACTAACAAAATTTAATGACACCTTGAGTAATTTTTTCATTTATATGCCTCTAAAATTTTATTGCAAGCACTTTGTCTCCGTTCTCGATATGTCAACTGCCGTTTTTCTCTCCATTTGTCGGCGTTAGGCCAAGTGTCAATTGGCATTTTTTCGGACATTTCGACTGTGGCAATTTGATTGTAGAATAACTGAATTGCTTTGATTGGACTCATAAAAAATTGATTGGACTCAAAAAGTAGTCAAAAATTTAAGTAAGAGGGAAAAAAATATTCTGAGGAAAAGCAACGAAAGGTGAAGCAATATTACAAAATTAAAGAGAAAAAGCCGGAAATTAAGGATAAAAATATTGCAAAAATGCTGAACATTGCACTTAGCAGTCTAAAGAAATGGAGAACGCATTTCACCATTCAGCAAAGTATCCTTAATCCATTAGCCGGCTGAATATTGCGCCATTAATCAAAATTAAGCGCTTTAAATAGCTTAATGAAAAGTGCCCGGTTCGCTAAACTTTTGTTGTTTATGATTATTATCAAGGCTTCACTAAAAAGTTGAGATTTAAACACAAATCCTTCGATTGATTCGCGAGATTTCAGAAATTGGCTATAAATTGGCTATCTACAAAAAATATACTTTTTAAAATCTTATACAAAAACGGAAAAATCACTCTTTATTAATAAATTCAAATTGAGCTTTTCGAATGAAATGCAATGAAAAACCAATAACATTAATTTGGAAATAGTTAAGGAAGAAACGAAAACTATAGTATAATAAGGAACAAACGAAAGCTATAGTTAATACTAAAAATCACTACAGTAAGAAAATCTACTGTTTTGGACAGTTAGGATTATGGTGGATCAACGAAAAACATTTTTTGGATTTATTTGCCGCCACCGCATCCGTCACAGCCGCCGCATCTGCCAGCGCAGTTCACAAAAATTGGGCTTCCGCCACCGCAGCAACCGCCTCCGCATCCTCCTAAATAAATAGTTGCATAATTAATTGCCATCAAAATTATAAAATTTGAATTTAGCATTTTCTTAATACAAGTTTCCCGACACTTTACCTCCACCCTCAATATTTCTGCGCCCAAAGGGTCGGGTCGTTGATTAACCCGGTGAGGGCAATTGTTCGACTTACCGCAACACGGAGGCGGGCATGGTGGAGGGCACGGCGGAGGGCACGGAGGAGGGCAAGGAGGAGGGCACGGCGGAGGGCATGGAGCCTGACAGCAACATGGAGGAGGGCAAGGCGGAGGGCATGGAGGTGGACACGGGCACGGCGGAGGACACGGAGGCGGACTGCAACCGCAACAACAATTATTGCCACCGCCACCGCCGAAAAGGAAGGCATCAGCGAGGGGCGTCAGCAGCGCAACAGCCATACTGATCAGAACACAGACCAAGACGGAGGAGGATGATCGGCGGGAGAACATCATTTTTTTGGGATACTTTGGCTGGTCGATGGAATGAACTGCTTGTTGTTGTTGATATAATGCTATGAATGATCCACTGATTGAATTGTGCTCCCCTTAAATACCCCTCTCTTTCCCTCTCGTTGGGTCATACAATTTCCGTCCGTCTGATCAGTTTTGGGTGCTTTGTGTTTATGGGGGGGGAGGAGGGGGATTAAGCCGGTTTTGTTGTCTTCCATCCAGAAATAACGCCCTCTGCACGCATATCACAACAAATCTTTGTCTCACTCTTTTCTCTCATCATTTGTGTGTTGCCTTTTTTGTTGTTGGGTCCCTATGACTTTCCATTAAAAAAATTCAATGTCTTTTCTTGGGAGGCGCGGGGATTTGGTTACCTTTCGCGCAATTAATAGTTGTTGCTGTCCCCCAATTTGTCATTATTTACCGATTAATTTCGCTTTAGTTCTGCTTATGCTATAATTAACTCGGTGCCTTTTTCATAGATTTGTGACTTTCTACAACAACCTGCTGCAAACTGTTTTCATTTTTTTTTGTTGACCTTGAACCGTTGATGATTTTTATGCATGGAGCACTTTACTCTGAGATATTAGCTAATTTAAGCTATAAATTTTCAATAATTATAACGTAGCAATAATTCGCATTAATTAAATATATGAAAATGGACCAGGGTGGCCATCTCGGTACATCAAAAAGGGGGCGCCAGCCGCCAGCCTCCAAAAAGGGGGCGTCAGCAGCCCAAAAAGGGGGTATTTTTTCAAAAAAGGCATATAAACATTTTATTATTCATATTTTCGCTCGTTTTCATTTGTTAAGCAACTCATGATCACAAAAAGAGCTGGTAAGCCTGGGTACAATCAAAATCAGAATTGAGTTTAGGTGAGACAAGTGAATTGAGAAGTTTCATTTTCATACCATTCCGCGCATCGGTCTAATGTTTTGACAAGTTTTTTGAGTTAGACATAGCTGGGATCCATGAAATTTGGGGTCCATTTTAGTCCAACCAATTTTATCAGGGCTGGGGCGTGCGTGCGGTGATGCCGATAGGCGCCACCGGGAAAATTTTTGAAAAATTAAATGGGTTTGTTAACAGAATTTGTCCCAATTTCTTCGTTTTTTTCGCGCTTAATTTACATCTGGCAATATTTTTGGTGGGGAAGAGGCAGGGCCGATAGCGCCAAAAAAAAATAGTGATATTTTAAAGGAATGAGGCAAAAATTGAAAGATTTGAAGCCAAAACTTCGCGAAAACAAGATGCCAATTTAAATATTTCAAATATTTATCGAATTTCTAATAAAATTCTGAAAAAACTCTTAAAGGGGGCAAAAGGGGGCAAAACTCAAAAAGTCGAAAAGGGGGCAAATGCCTCCCAAAGTAGGTATTATGGCCACCCTGAAATGGACGGAACGGAAGTCGGGAATGAGCAAATCTGCTGTTGCAAAATTGGAGAATAAGAAAAGTTTGAAACTCAACAAATGTTTTTTATACATCTTTATGCAAATATATATTTTAAAAAATAATATAGGTAAATGAAATTATTAGTTAATGTATTACTACAAATAAAAATACGCACTTACAACAACAACTACAGCAAATATATTAAGGGGAATACAGTATACAACAACATTACAGTAGTATACAGTATGAGGTGAAATTACTATAATTGGGGTTTTATTATATGATAAAGATATTGCAAGCATTTCGGCTGTAAACAACGACGATGCCGGGAAGGAGTAATGTTGTTTTTATCCACAACCGCAGCCTCCACCGCCTCCGCCTGTATAAACACAATGAAAATTAAAGTCGGAATTTTGAAAAAACAGGCGATCAGGACTTCGGAATGGATAGGATTCGAATCCTGATTTGCCGGGACTCAGATCCTGATTTTTTTTGCAAAAAAAAATCAGGGTCAGGATCCCGGCAAAAGCCTGACAGGATTCAAACACCGTAACCCCACCTTCTATTTGGACCGACTGTCTCAAAAAGGACGCCCGCAAAAGTCCCCTTAAAGTATAGCCCATTTCCGCCTAAAATAGACCCAAAAAGGACGCCCGTAAAAATCCCCTTAAAGTAGAGCCCATTTCCGCCTAAAATAGACCCCCACCCCCCTCTTGAAAAGGAATTGAAAAAAATTTGAACCCGGGCATCAAATGCGCTTACAACCACCGCCGCCACCACAACCGCCACCACCACCGCCACAACCGCCGCCGCCGCCGCCACCACAGCCGCCTAAATTTAAAAATTAATTTTTTTTTTTTATCGTAAAATTCGTACCACCACCGCTGCCGCAATTGACGATGATTGGACCCTGGGGAGGCGGACAACATGGAGGCGGACAACATGGAGGCGGACACGGTGGTGGACATGGCGGTGGACACGGCGGTGGACAGCACATCATCATGCCCCCGAATCCGAACGCATCGCAAGTGTGGCTCCACATTGCGCCCAACAGCAGCAAAGCCAAAAGCAGAAATTTCATTGCACAATAATAATTTTTATTTTCTGGGCGCTAAATTTGTTTTTAATGCTATTTTTATTTTATTTTAAATTTACCTCTCATTTTCCTTTTTATGGCTTGATTTTCTATGGGGGGGGGTGGCTTAATCTCCCAACCCTCCTCAATGGGTCTTGGGAGGGGGGACTCTATTAAGGACCTGGAAAATTTGAATTCCAAACATCATACTTTGCCCCTATTCATTGTAACAGTTTTTCTTCCGGCTGTCGGATTATCGGGGAGCAAACTTTTATGCTTGAAATAGGGTTGGTCGGGACCGGGACTAGTCTAAAAATTTGCGGTCCCGACCCCAAGCCTATTTGAAACTCTTAATTTATAAACAATTTATCAAAAATGCAAGGTTTTTCACAGTCGAGGGCTGCTGTCCGGGGACACCGAAAACAGCGACTTTTTTAAATTTGTAATTAAATATAAATTAATTTATAATAAAAATAGACAAAAAAAACATTTATGTAGTTCTATTTAGGGCATAAAAATGGATAAAATTAAAGCAAAAATAAAAATGAATTGTTTATTTTTTCTTACTCCAAGCAAATATTGAGGATTAACTTCACCGCAATTTAGCCTTAAATACAACAGCTTGATGTTAGCGGCGCAAATTAAAACACTAATTGCTGTGATAAAAAATTTGGCGCAAAAATGCTCAATGCTTTTTCCAGTTTTTGGATGGAAAATTTACGCCCAAAAAAACCAGCAGCAGCAGCAGCAGCTAACTAACATTCATTCATATTGTTCCACCAATAATGGCAACGCAATTTTGCAAAAACAATTTATTATTATCAATGCCCGCGAGGGCTATACAAAAGCTAATCCAATTAATCAGTCTCAGAGTGACTGGTTTTTTTTTCTGTTTCCTATGGCTTCGTCGTCGTGGTCGTCGTCGTGGTCGTCGTCGATCACACACACATTTGAATGGATGAATGAATATGATCGGGATGGGATGATGATGACAGCGGGGAACAAATATTCCGAGACAAATTTGTGTGTGGTCAGCAGCGACAGCTAAATAATGCATAGTGATTTGTTTTTGCATAAAATTTTATTTTTAATCAATCCCATCTTTTTTTTTGTCCTCTAATAGAAACCCATGACCTTTTATTTGGGTACCTTGCCGAGTCGGGCTATGATAAAGGAATGTGATTCAAATGGAGCTCAACTTTTTTTTCCCCCTACAAACAAATCGTGCTTGAGCGTTTTATAAAAACCGCCACCCAGTCGCGTTTTATAAATCCACAAATGTAAACAAAAATATTGTACATATGCTCGTGATTATCTGGAGCCTTGCACTTTTGGTATGTTGTAGAGCATTTTGTGGGCTATCCAATGTACCTGCTCACTATTTTCAAAAAAAATTTTCCA
>JAKKIK010002387.1:0-11449 GCA_024500135.1 Heterodera carotae
AAATTTGTTTTCTAAACCAAAAAACTTATCATGGGGAAGCCCCCAAATCAAGACCCCCCCCCCCCGAATCGTTTCTCCCATCGGCGACAAAAGCAGGGATTCCATCGCCAAAACACAAAAAGCCGGCAAAAATTTTCAAAAACCCGGCAATTTTTTTAGGCCAATTGATCAGTGTAACAAACATTAAAAACATTTAAACAACCTATTTATCACCACTTTTCACCTGTTTGAGCAAATTTAGCATTGAACGAAAGTAACTATGAGCATTGGGCATGAAAATGAATTGAATTTGATCGGGAAAATTTTGTAAAATTAAGTGAATTTGTTAAGAGATTTTCGTCCATTTTTGGCAGAGGTTTGGCGGTGCCGATAGGCGCCGCCAGGAAATTTTTTGAAAAATAGTGGTTTTTTAAGGCAAATCAAGGCAAAAATTGAAAATTTTTGTTAAATATTTCAAATAAATGAGTGGAAAAATCCGGCAAAAACCCGGCAACTTCAAAAACCCGGCAAAACCCGGTACGGACCCCCAAAACCCGGCAAATGCCGGGTTTCCCAGGCAAAATGGCAACCCTGGACAAAAGCGAAGGTCTGAATGTTGAATAAACGAAAATATGATCGCTTTTACTTTCGCATAGGTCCGCTTAATTGGGTGTTGTTGTTCAGCACCGCTCGGCGTGCTGACGAGCGACGAGTTGGTCGGCGTGTACATGGCGTACCATTCCGCTGCTACTACTAATTCGGACAACGGCGCTCAGCCGACCGCGCTGTACCCGCTAAAATTTCCAGCTGAGCACCGCGCTCTGGCGGCGGTGCCAAAGCTGACCATCGGCCTGCCGCTTGCCCGCTTCGGGATTATAACGTTGAGAATTATGCCATTTTCTGTGTTTGCGCAAGGGGATCGTGTACGTCGCAGTTGTGCCGTTTTGCGCTTGGCCGGCTTTGATTGGAGCATAAGGGCAACGCCTGCAGAAACAATGTCCGGCAGCGCAAAAAAATATTTGGGCTTTTACCTCCAATGCACCAACCCAGCTGCCAATGATGACGAGCATGGTTGGCCGGCCACGAATTGAAAATTTTGATTTAGAAAAATAAGGCAAAATTTGAGAAGTTATCTGCATTATCGATTTATTGGATGAAAAAAAAATTCCGAATTCCCAATTGTCTGGAATTCGGACCTTTTTGGGATCGGGAATTCCGGTTCAGGATTCAAGACTTTTTTTGGGGGGGTCCGGAATTCCAGGTTTTCATTTTCGGCATCCGGTTCCAATTTCTAATACATAAGGGGGACAAACATTCATGATGACGCAATGGCTTTAAGATGATGCCGAATGGAGTGTTGGCGGCACCGCTTCGATGAGCATTCTTTGTGCGCAATGGAATGACGTGGCGGCTAATCGCAGTAAAAAACTCAAATATTTATTCAACGAATCCATCCCGCGCTGTGGATACGACAAGTTTGTGACCATTGAGGTTGGGCATAATTTTGAAAAAAAGTGGCACAATTTAAGTAAATAATTTTAAATAAATTTTGAGCATTTGATGGACCCGCAAAAGGGCCTGTACAGCAACGACACGGTGACTTTGCAAATCAATTTTGCTGTGGACGATGTTCGGGGTGGAGTCAAATACTGAGCAATGTGTTTTACGGCATATATTGGAGAGAATGGCAATATTTGAATTTTTTTTTTTTCATTTTTTTGTCGCATAATTTTTTTTCTGAAATTTTATGACGAATCTTGAGCCATAAATTGATTTTAGTTGATTTCGATGCTCAATCAGTATAGTGAGGGGGTTCAATTTTAAGCCAAATTGTTGTTAGATTCTCGGGCCTTTATATCGGAGAAGTTCAAAACGATCCCGTCAATCATTTTTGGGGTTGGCATTTTTTGATTGTATTGCATTTTTGTGTTAATATTGCCCAAATAAACTGATCAATGATCATCGGCTAATTGATCCGCTGTTGACCCTTTTTTTATTTTATCCGTCTGTCTCTTTCACCAGTCTCAGATTTCATTCTTTACTTTCATCCACATCTTTGACGGGAGTACAAAAGTATTCAAATATTAGGTAAATCAAAAAATAAGTTTGGCACTTCTGTAGTTTGTTGTCCGCCCCTCTTTTGGTCAAATTTTCACAATTAAAAAAATGTTTGCATGGGGTTACCACGGTCGCTGATCATGAATCCGACCTCCATTTCGACCAATCCAGAACCCCCGCAGGAAAAATTTTTTTTTTATCAAACATCTTCCCAACACCAAACAAATGATTGATTGATTATTCATTCTTCATTGTATCAGTGTTTGAATCAGTCTCAAAGAATTGGGGAATGTGTAAAGTGCCGATGTGTACAGCAGGTGCCTTTGGCTGCTCATCTCACAGTGTGTTCCGTATTTGCCTCCAGCATCAGCGACCACCTGCTGCCTCATTTAAACACAGCCACTTCTTTGCTTCAACTCTTATATTACTGCTATTTTCATACATTTTTAGATGGATATACTAATATTCATTATCCGCTATTATCCATCCCTGTCTAGCTGTGCTAAACAATTCCGTATCCTTTTACGCCCACACTCAGAACAAAATAATATGCTTGTCTAAGTTTTAAGCAATATTTTCCTCAACCACACAAATTGAATTGGCCCCAAAAATAAGTGTGGTATCCCAGATTCCTAGCTTAAGTATGATCGGATGTCAATCACGAACAACGATCTTGAAAATCCCTGTAAAGCTAAATTATCGATCAAATTAAAAATTTTTTAACCAAAAAAGGTACAAAAACAATTATTACCGAAAAACTTAGGGTCACCTAAAATAATCATGGGCACCTAAGTTGTAAATATTGTAAGGCTTCAATTTGTCTAGCTTAACGAGTTTCTATATACACACTTAAACAGATTAATTTATTGCATAAAATGTCGGATCATTCGCAAGTTGCACAACGACAATTGAGGAAAATGTAAGTCAATAAATGGATTAAATGTTTTAGAATTAGCATTAAAATATAAAATTTCCTCGTTTTCCCTAATAGAACCCCCCCCTATCTCTGCTGATTCGAACATTCCATCTTTAATAGAACCATCCAAATAGGAAAAATGTGAAACTATTTGTTGGAATAGTTGCGATAAGACATTTATGGCAATTTTTCGAATTCGAGCTTTTTTTTGAAAAGTTCATTCGACTTCTCAATATTTCAGAATTGTTCGATTAAAAAAAATGTTGGGAAATTGATTAATTTCCAGTGACACACAACTTATGTCGCTAACGGAAGAAAAAAATGGAAAGGGTGATCATTTTTTGGAATGTGAGAAATTTTAGAAAAAATCATTTGGAAAAATATAAACCCCAACCTTTATTTGAACCCCCGGCCCCTCATAAAACTGGTAACTCCAGCCGGGGAGCTCTTTATTAGAAAAACGGTATGTGAGTAACTAATCTCGCCAATTAAGACTGTACCGGTTTGTTCAAGTCAAAGATTACTTTGTAAAATCACGAAAATCCAATTGTATTTCTTGCGAAAAAAAGGCAAATCCCAACCCTTTCAAAGTTTCGTTTGCGATGACATTTGGCTGAGCATCTTCCCGCACTGTGGGCCTGCCGAACTCGGACTTAAATGCGCGCTGGTCTCTGATCGGTTCGACATTTTGGTGGATTTTCACCTCAAAAAGAGGAAATGGTCACTCGGGAATTTCGAAATTTGTCGTTTGGCTGATGGAAATAATGCGCAAATTGCCAAGCGTTACAAATGTGACCTTATCAAACGATTGCCAATTGCGCGAGGACTGGTCCCTGAAAATATAATCGGCTTTGGAAAGATTAACATTAGGTGGGTGATGGCTTAATTGGCTATAATATAAATTGGCTACCCAATTTTGGCTAATCCCGGTTCAGTATTACGGTAAATGCCTTATCAATTGCTCGATATATAATATGCTTTCAAAATCTACAAAATTTGGATTTGATATGCTGTTTGAAAAATGAAGTACATCACCAAGTCGTACCATTTCTATACCATTTAGTCGGTTTTGAGTGAAATGAACTCGATACTGTTTTTAAGACATTATTTTCAAATAAAATTGTATAGAAAATCAAAAGCCAACTCAAACAATCTTCCGAATATGGTGGGAAGAAATGATAATTTATCAGCCATGTCAAAATCTAGTTGTTTTAATTTGCTAAATTATTATTCGCGATTTGGCTCTCATTTTTCTATTTAATTTTGTTTTATTTTGTGCAAACGATGTCATTTCGTATATACATGCAATTATTGAGTTCATTTCACTCAAAATGAACTCAATAAATGAATGGTCAGCGAAGAATGGCAGATATTGTTGATGATTGGTCCATTAACAGTTCACTCATCATTTAATCCCCGACACATCTTTTCTTTTCATCTTCTGTTCCCAAAATATTCAAATAAATGACTCTAAAATGCATCCATGCCAACTCCCCTCTGTTCATATACATTATTTAATTCATTACAAATGTCTCTGAATATTTTAAATTGGTTCTATGCTTATTGAATTCAATACATTTTTGTCCCAGATATTTCGATCAAATCCAAATTTTAGGGTTTTGCCGAATTTGAAACAATATATTATTACCCAAACAATGTCAGCCCAACCACCGCTGAATATGTGAGTGTTTTCGTCAACTCCGTTTCAACGCAGCAGAATATACAATTTTACATAATTTAAAAGTGTACATAATGACGAACATCGACTCGGAATTTATTTCGGAGCCAGAAATTAAATTTTTAGCTGCTTGGGAATTTACAAAATTGACAGAGCGGTGAGCGGTGCCGCGGAAATGCGCAACATGTCCGCTGTTGGCCAACCCGTTGTTGCATTTGACAGTGCTGTACAACATATGCAACAAGATTTTGAAAGCTTAATTATAAGGCAATTATTTCCACTATTCTTAACCAGGATTAAGCCAAAATTTGATGGTTCCGCCTAATTCTTATCTATTTAATTCAAATGTTTTAGCTTCGTCGATATCAACGTGGTCGATTTTATCAACAATCTGCTGGCCTCGTTCAACACACCAAATAAAGGAATCTATTTGTGCATTTCCATTGCCAATGAGGACACCGGAAGTTGGAGTGTTTTGAAGGAGCAGATCTGGCCCCAACTGAAGTTGTGCACCAACGGACTGTTGGTCAACACCAAAAGCAGCCTTCTATTGTTGCACAAACACATTTCTCCACTCTTTCTGACGGATTGCATCAATTTACAAACAATTTTTTCGAGAAAAGTCGCGCCGGACCCAACCACCGAGGAGGGCTGTTTTCTCTTTTATTGGCTTCACACGGCTCGGCACGACCATGTGACGAAAGTCCTATTCGTCGAAGTGGCGGTTGATATTCTTAAATTTCTAGAGGTAGTTTTTCAAGAATAATAATTATTAAAGACTAAAATGATAATTTTATCACAAAAAAAGAGTTAATTTTTTATTATTTCTGATAAAATTTGTAGGGGAACTCGTCTCTTCAGAATTCACATTCGTAATTTAAATGATAATGTATAGTTTTCAAATTTAGCATTTTCGCAGCGATATCACACCGAGCCCTTATTTGGTTCTTATGTTCAAGGAACCGGACGTTGAATCACTGGATATGAAAAATATCAGTTCAAATGAAAAGTTGACGCTGAAACGAAGTGTCCGCGAAGGTAGGCGATTGGCACTGAATAAACTTACATCAAATAATCAAATTTTGAGGGTATTCGGCCCTTTAATCATAAGCCACTTCATTCTTCTATTCTCAATATTCGAAATTTTAGTCAGGCTCTCAATTTTTTAATCATTGTTTCATTTTGACATTGCTATTAGGTTTTTCGATCAGGAAACCAATTATTATATTCATTTTCTCCTTATAATCAGGTTATTTAGTTTTTTTTTGATTGATCTTATCAGTTTTGATGATCAATATCTACATGCAATTAATTATTACTATTTGCTTAAAATTGGCAAAATTTTCCTGCCGGCGCCTATCGGCACCGCCAGGGCCCCCTATATCCCAAAATATATGCTATCAATAAACTGTTAATAGTAGGGTTTAACGGGACCGGGACTTTTCACAAAAACCGGGACCGGAATCGCATTTTTCTTAAATCAATTTAAAAAGGGCCAACAGAGGTAAATCCTAAACAAATTGGAGAATGGGGAGGGGGTCCATCGGTGCCAATAGGCGCCGATGGGAATTTTTTGACATTTTTGGTAAATTTGTTAAGTAAAATTAACACAAAATCGCACAAAAAACATCCTAATTTTCCCTGAAATTTTCAAACTGTAAATTATGTGGAGGGACAGGCGGTGCCAATAGGCGCCGCCGGGAAAATTTTGAGAATTTTACAGAGTTACTTATGAGAATTTGTTGTAAAAATGGCCCCTAAATCTTTCCCGCCCGGCCCCTTTGAACTACATTAGGATCATGCAATTAATTATCACCTATGATTAAGGCTAAATCGTTTTTTATAATCGATATTTCTATGCTAATCATGCAATTTATTTATATTTGTTTAAGGCTTTTTATTCACATTCTTTTTCATGCCATTCGGTTTTCTGATAATGTTCTCACATTCTTTCCATACCATTCGGTTTTCTGATAATATTCTTATTTGTATCAGTTTAATCAGTTTTTATAATCGGTATCCCCATTATGATCATGCAATTAATTTTATGATTGATCTTATCAGTTTTTATGATCAATACTGCATTATGACCATGTAATTTATTATCACCTATGATTAAGGCTATTCGGTTTTTATAATCGATATCCCCATTATGATCAAGCAATTAATTTTATGATTGATCTTATCAGTTTTTATGATCAATATCTGCATTATGACCATGTAATTTATTATCACCTATGATTAAGGCTATTCGGTTTTTATAATCGATATCCCCATTATGATCAAGCAATTAATCTTATGATTGATCTTATCAGTTTTTATGATCAATATCTACATTATGATCATGCAATTAATTATCACCTAATTAAGGCTAATCGGTTTTTATAATCGATATTCCCATGCTAAGGACCAGGCCATGAAATTTTTATAATCAATATTCGCATTCTGATCAAGCAATTTTCAGCTAATGCCCGAAAAAATATTAGCAGTGATAATTATTGGAGAATTAAATTATGAATTTTATTGGTCATAGAAATTTTTTGTAACCCGAAATCTAAAACCCAGTCTTTCTGGCAACCCGAAAGCCGACCCAAGCTTTTTTCAGCCGTCCCGACCCGAACCCCGCCCGAGATTTTTGCCAACCCGAAACCCGACCCGAACTTCTTTCGGCCGATCCGACCCGATAATCGATATTCCCATGCTGCCCATGCAATTTATTTGTATTTGTTTAAGGCTAATCTGTTTTTATTCACATTCTTTTTATGCCATTCAGTTTTCTGATAATATTCGTATTTGGATCAGGCATTCAATTTTTATAATCAATATTCGCATTCTGATCAAGCAATTAATTCACTTTTAATTTGGGCTAACAGTTTTTATAATCAATATTCGCATCCTCTGCTCAGTTTCTATATCAAATATTGCCATTTAAAATCAAAATTCTAGTCCCATAATCTGTACCAAATAGAAAAATGAGCCAAATCAGTACAATACTTACCAATAAATACAATTTTAAAGATCAAGTCACATGGGTTCTGAAGCGGATGGGATCCGAAGCCAATGCACAACATTGGGAAAACTATGAGTCGGAGCTGCTTAGCAAGGAGCGCAAAAATTACATTGAATTTGATTTGGAAGACTCCGACGAAAAGGGGGGCGCCGAGGCAACAGCAACGAAAAGGAAGGCTTCCGCCGATGACGCCAAGCAAAATCCGAAACGGGCCAAATGAATGAAGGGACGAATATGGAATTAACGCCGGCAAAAATCCATTTATGTCGAAATGAAATTTAAAAATGACTATTTTTAAGAAAAATAACACCTGTTGCGCATCTAGCTACCTTAATTTCAATTTTATACATATATAAAATCCATTTGTCGCGGTATCTCCGCGTTTTTGTTGACTAAGCGAGATCATTGATGATTGCTCATTTCCAACAACAAAATAAATCTGATTAATTCAAAAATTTATGCTACCCATTTATAGTTTGTTAAAGAAGGCATTTAAAATTTTTAAGTATTTCATTTTTTGCTGAAATGAATTTTAATTAAAGAAAAAATTTCAGTTGAAAAGGCACCCCTAATGACCGATTCTTCAATTTATTTGAATTTACTAAGCGTAAGGCTTTGGGAAAACTTGTCCAAGTCAAGGCTTAGGATCCTTTGTTTATTTATTGTCTCGTGCATTAATTGATTTAGGTATGTGATTTCGATGATCAATTTGTAATTGTTCGGCAGGACTGTATCACTAAACTATTTGGCGAAAGAATATAAAATTTTTCAAAAACCGGGCAAAAAACTAGAGACCGGAAACTTGGATCAACCAATAATTAATCAATTAATGGATCAATTTTTGGTATTGAATTTTTTTAAGCCTTCGTCGTTTTTCGTCAACCAACTAATTGGTTAATCTTTTGATTCTAATTAGATCATTAATTGATCACTAACAATTCATTAAAGGGAAAATTCAATTAATTGGACCGAATATTGATCAACCAATTAATCGGTCAATTAATTGTTCGTCCGGTCTCAAAAAAAAACCAAAAACAGGACAACTGCAAAAACCGGCACAGCCTCCCGAAACAGTGCAAATGCCCGGTTTTTCAGATACCATCCCTGATGTTCCGAGGGAGGGGTAATTTTATGTCAAAATTGTTGTCAGAATCTCGATTTAAATTGGAAAAGCCCGAAAGGAGTCCGTTTCATTGTGGTTTTATGCATTTTAATATTCACATTTTCACATTGCCTAAATAATTGGTCATTGACCGGCCAATTGATCCGTCGTTGACCTTTTTTTTTAACTTTTTTTTTGCCCGTCCATTTTTTCCGCCATTCTCATATTTATTCTCTCTTCTTTCTCCACATTTTTTGACTGGGATACAAATTATTCAAATAATAAATCAAAAAAAAAGTTTTGGGTCCCACTTTTTAGTCAAATTTCACTATTGCCGTGAGCAAATTTACGCATTGCGCCTCACGACATTTTCGGTCCCGGTTTTGGTATGATCTTTTACCTGACACACCAATCACCCAATTCCGTATCCCCGAATAAAGGAGGTAGTTTGGCGAAAATTTAACTTGCAAAAACAATTTTTAATTTTTTTTTTAATCGAGTTCTCCGACTATTAGATTTTAGCTAAATCGGTTGTCATTGATCAGCGACCCTGGAAAGCCTAGGAAACCAGTTTTAACAAGTTATTAAAACTTAAACATTTTTGCCAAAAAAGGTAGGTTAGTTTAAGTTAGATTTTCGAGCAGTCATCTTTGTATAAAATCCATAAAGAGAAGTTCAAGCTCCCGTCCAATCTTTAAACAGTAAATTACTCGTCAAATGGCGTCAGAATCGGACACTGTCTTTGGCCGTATGAAGCATTTGCTGGACACCGGCGATGCCGCCGATTGTCACTTTTTGGTCGGCAAAGATGGCACCGAAAAAAAGACGAGTGTCTCCTCTTTGCCCGTCAACCAATTTGTACAATTTTGGTATCATTCGTAAGCTCACATAGCTTTTAAACACCTAGAGCTTTTGACTAATACTAGATTGGTAGAAATTGGCCCACTCACCAAAAAATTAAAAATTTCTTGAAAGTACGATTTTTCGCAATTAAAAATATTAACTTTTTATGGGAGAGGATTAATGGCTTACAATGCAGCTTAAGCTTACGAATAGCTTCTCTTGACCTTAACTCGGATTTAAAATATCACTTGCCATTTTTAAGGTTCTTTCAGCTCATAAATTGATTCTGTGCTCCGCTTCCGATGTGTTCAGGGCGATGTTTCGGTTTGACGCCGAAAATGCAAAGAACAGCAAAAATCGTAATTAAAATGGGCTAACACTAAAAAAAAATTCGAACCCCGAACCCGTATTTAAACAACCTTTGATTAATCGACCGAGCAATCACACAATTTTTACGCCTTGGGCCAAAGTGTTTGGTTGTTTCATCGCGGAGGGAGGGTGTGGGCAGGTGTCTTGGTACGCCATATTTTTATTTCTTTGTACACACAGTTCCGTCCGGCATGTTGACAGACCAAGAGCTGCTCAGCGTGTACACATCATACCATACTCAACCGTCCGCGCTGTCATTGTACCCGCTGCTCTTTCCGACTGAGCGCCGCGCTCTGGCGCCCGTGTCCACTACCAGCAGCAGTGGGCGGCTTATGCTAAGAATTGAACAGTTTTCTAAATTTGTGCAATGGGACGGAAACCAAACCAGTCGACGCTTCAATGCTCCCTTCTTGCGCATGGCGGGATTTGAATGGCGCATGGTGGCCCTTTCACAAACAATACCGTACACCGCAGAAAAATGTTTGGGCATTTTCCTCCAATGCGTCCCAGCGGCAGAAGGCGACTATTCTGGTTGGACACGAATATGTACATTCCGGCAGGGATGGCACTGGACTTGTTGGGCCCGGATTTTTTTTTTGAAAATTTTGGCTTTTCCGCAACTTTTTAATAGGTACCTTGGGGGTACTATTCGAGGAAATAAATCTTTTTTCAATGTGTAAATTTAAGCGATTTTTGACTTAATATTCGTCAGAACCCTTAAATTTTTGGCAACATTCGAAATTATGGTTAAAAAAATTCCTCCGCTCTAATAAATCCGTCTGTAAAATATTATGTACTAAAAAGAGACAAAAAATTAAAATAAAATTTGAAAAGAGAGGCAAAATTAGAGAAGATTTTATTATTATCGATTTTATGGTTTGAAAAATACCGGAAAGTCCGGGATTCCGAACCTAATGGAGCTCGGAATTTTGGATTTTTTGGAGGTCCGGAATTTTGGTTCCAGACTTTTGGGGAGGAGGGGGGGGGGGATCCGGGATTCCTGACTTTCATTTTCGGCATTTGGTGCCATCCCTGGTACACACAAACAGGAACACATCCACAAAGGCGTAGCTGAACCATACGTGGTTGCTGGTCTCAAATCCGACATTCATTTAGCCCAATTCCGAACCCGGGACCCAACTCGAACAAAAACAAGTCGAAAAACCTATTTTTTGCTTTCCGTGAATATTGTACTATAAAGTTTCGGGAAAATGATTCCATGGAATGAAATCCTCTGTTTTTTCTCTGTTTCATGATTTGTATCTTGGTTCGAAATTGGACAAGTGAATGTCTGATTCGAGATCAGCGATCACCGTATTTATTTAAATAAGTCCCAAACGCCATAGCGCCCCCATGGCATTGGGATGGTACTGAATGGAGCGTTGGCGGCATGGCAACGATTCGCGCTGTCTCGCAAAGGAATGGCATGCCGGATCACTACAGGATGTACAACTTTTTCTTCAGTAAATCAAACCCGCCGGAGTTGTTTTACAA
>JAKKIK010002388.1:0-11445 GCA_024500135.1 Heterodera carotae
CTTTTTCCGCCGGGCCCCCCCCTCCCTCCCTCCTTGGGTGCGGGCGTGATGACGTCGATTTAAATTAGGGTTTGACGGGAGCCCCGGTTTTTTTTTTACCCGGGACTAGTCCCGGTCCCAGATTTTTACCGGGACTCTAGCAGACTAATCCCTGTTTTGTTGACCGGTACTAACTTGGTCCCGGTTTTTGTGAAAAGTCCCAGTCCCGTTGAGCCCTAGTTGAAATCTTTAAATGGCACTTTAAATATATAACGTATTTATTTAAGTCAATTTGTCAACGGCATTCACCTGAAATTTATCAAGCCGGCAAGTCAATGTCCGGACTGGGACAAGCCCAACCATCGTGGAGAGCAGCCCGGATGCACTCTTTGGCACCCGAAAGCACCATGCTAGTGAGAATTAGCATTACCATATTAGAGCCCCATGGGCTAATATATCTTTTAAACCCAGAGGGATTTATTGGAGGGGAGGGCTCAACAAAAGAAAGGGGGGAGTCGGGCTTTACCTTTCAAATCCCCACATATCCAAGGGGGCTTCTATTAGAGGAGGACACTTTATTTTCATTCCATTTCTTTAACAAAATTGCACTATTAGAGGGGGGGGGCTTTAATACAGGAATGTCGGGGATGGAAAAGAACAGAAAATCATTTTAAAATATTGTATTACATAAAATAATGAAGAAAAACTTTTACAGTTTCTATCCAAATTGTCGTCTAACAGCCGATTTGTGCGGATTTGCGCACCCATTTTGCGAAAAAAATGGCTGCAAATGTGCGCATGGAAAACAATCACCTCAGCTGAACCATTTATTGTTGCGCAAATAAAACGCCAACAAAAAAAAAGAATTTGGCGCGCGCCAATTTAAAAAAAATTAAAAAAGGATTGAGCATACGAGAAAAAATATTTTTAAAATTTTTACGGAGGCTCCGGGAACATGAGAGAACAAAATATACACTTTTTACAATATAGTTCAAGCTTAGAAATTGGAGGAAATTGATGGATAGTTTAAATCATTATATATATTCGTTATATCAGGGCTCGATATGTACTTGAATGGCAAGTACGTACATACTTGAAAATACATCCGCGCACTTATACCTTTTAAAAGTGTACCTTTTTCAAGAATGTACTTGAAATCGTGCGGTTTTAGCCTTTCTAATCATCTAATTTAAGCTTTAATCTGGATTCTCAAAATAATTTCAAAAGTACCTAACCCTGGTTTAGATAATTTTTTTTGCGTGCTTGAATTAAAAAAAATTGACTCCTATGTAGTTGAAAATCAGTATATGCTTACTTGGGAACTGCGTTTATGATATTGGAGCCCTGCATTATACGGCCGCCGGAAGTTTGGGCACCGGGAAGTTTGGGCACCAAAGTGACTTCAATTTTGCAAAATACCGAGATACGGTTTCGAATTCAAGCTGACTTGATCGAAAATTCAAACCAAAACTCTTTTAAGTGGTTAGAAGTCCGAAGTTGTGCGAAAAATAGGTCATATTGGTGACCAACTACACTGAAACACCCGAGAAACATGTTAGGTTATTGGAAATTTAAAAATTTTCTCAAAATGGGTTGCAAAAACCCTTGTTGCATTTTTTTACGTTTCTGAACCCTAAATTTTTTTTTAAATTTCTACTTTGGTGCTCAAACTTCTGGTGCCCAAACTTCCTGGTGCCCAAACTTCCCGGTGCCCAAACTTCATGGCGCCCATTATACACCAATTTATGTATAAAATTTTTAACGTTTTTTGTTTTATGTACAGTGTGACCATTTTTGTATGTATTGTACACATTTGATATTGGGTGTTTAAAACATTGTACATTATGTTCGTTAAAATTAAAAAAATTAAAATAAACAGGATGATATTTTCTAGTCTCCCGTAAATTCTTACGAGAGACTTATGGCCCTCATTAAGCATCATTTACGCTGAACCCTTTCGTCACGCTCAGCCCGTTCCGTTTCCCCGCAACACCTTGGCACTTTAATCGCCGAAATTGAATCCGTAATTAAAACCGACCTATAATTTTTCTATCTAACAATCCATCTAACCCCCTACCACTCCGCCCCATCGATTTTATACGCCCCCTCGGATACATTCAAAACTCCGCTCTTTCATCCTTAACCCGACCTAAATGATTCCACCTACGATCCCACCCATGGCACCCAAAAACTTCTGTCTCAAATGTGGGAATCAATTACTTCGCTCATACAGCCATTTTTTGAAACCGTAGTATTCGTCGTAGTTTTGACAATCACGTTCTGTCCCCTTTCAGTACAAGCCGAAACTAAGGGAAAATTTTCGCCAAAATCGCTCGCCAAATATTCTCTACCCGTACTTGCCACTTCCGCCCTGTACCTCGGATTAGACACATTGACTAAGGACAACAAACCCGACCCCTCCCTCAAAGCGCCCTCATTTTTGGCAAATGTTTAGCTGGGATCCTGTCCCCCACTAAGAATTTTCCTATTTGTCCGCAAATTCATCAAAATAAGGCCTTCAAACTCCTCCGAACCCGTGCCCGGCACCCCCACAACCAAATCCATCGAATTGGGTGAAGTGAGAAACGCTCTGCAGGAATTAGTCCAACGAACGAGCCCCCCAAATCGGCTACAAAGCCCGTCCCTTTGAATGAGAACGAGAAAATCACCCAAGTTGTCTAAAACTGCTTTTACTAGTATATTCAATCATTTGAAATTAAACCCCCCTCCCCTCAACGCAAACCAAATGGACCAATCTGACCGCACCCAAGCTTGAATCGTCCTCCATCCCAATCCCCTCCCCACACACCCATTTCTGTATACTCATCATGCACGTCAAACAAAGCATCCGAAAACAACTCGCCCATCATGGACACCCAATTCATCGTGACCATCGGAGACGCACCACCATGCAACGACCACCCCCAAGAACACCCATGGGTTCAACCACCCTCCCCAGCTGAGCACCCACAAACCGGCCGCACTTCGTCTCCGCCAAATCAGCAACAGCCAATTACGGTTATCATTGGGGGTTAAGGGCAAAACTCATGAACAAATTCCATGCACACCGGTTCCGCATCACCATTGGCACACTCCACCCCTACACCAAGCCCGGCATCCAACACCAACCCCAGCCCCTATATGGTCTTGTCGCGCATGAGAATCACAGATGTCAGCCAACTCGAACACCTACCCCTCGATGCTCCGATGAAAGAACTGATGAAGCCGTCCACTATGCCTACGAATCCACGAAGCCGTCCACAATGCCTACAAAGCCGATCCCATCCGCTCGCCCCAATCCTCATGTTAATTATGTTCATACCCCACCAATCATTTATATCCATCAGACACCGCAACCACCCAAACATGTGACCAAACCCCGTTCCTAACCTCACTGCTCAGATTGCAAACCCTTCCCCATCATCGTGTTGGCCCCCGGAGTTTCGCATCTGCGAATTAACTTATAAGTTCTTCCCCATCTTACCCATTCGCCCCCAATTCCCCCCATCATTTTCCCAAGTTGCCTATGCCCCCTCCTCACTCACAATATTATTCCCGTGCTTTGCATCCACCCCACAACCGCAACGATTGAACTCCGATATCCTCCATGCTTATCTCCTGGTGATGGGGATAAGGGCAATGCTTAAATAGGGACAGAAATTGGGTGAAGCCGAGCGAGGCATTACACAATTGGGAGGGCAATGGCAAATGTTTAAAAGAGGAAAGGTTCGTAAATAAGCCATTGGGAATAATAAGGAAATAGGTTAAAATGATTGACGGGCAGAGGGACAAAATTGGGGAAAAGATAGCCAATAACAAATAAATTGAATTAATAGACACCACCCTTCCTCCCCTCCGTCAAGTATTGTCCTCGGCCATTCTTTGGTTGGGCTCCATCAATGATATGAGGGCCCAGTGTGCTGATGATGACCATGCCCATAATTGCCACGGCCGCCACGTCCTCCATATCCATAGCCAGCATCAGGGCCTCCCCGTCCGCCTCCTCGACCACGCCCTCCGGTTGCTCGGCGGCAGCTCCAACAAGGATAGTCCGATTTGTCCCATGAGCGTCCAACATGGCGGCCGACGTCTCCATTCTTCCAATGCCCTTTGGCCATAGCACGGAAATGTCCTCCCACTCGTGCCTGGGGCATCATCCCATTTTTGTCTTTCGCCTTTTCCTCATTATCCGCTGTTTCCTGTCCTCCTACATCCATTGGTGACACATTTTCACATTTTTCTTGGTGGGTTTCAGCCGAAACATTCGACACAAAGTCATCAAATGTTTAAATTTTCCCATTTAATCTTTCCCTTCCAATAAGGAAATATGTTAAAATGATTGACGGGCAGAGGGACAAAATTGGGGAAAAGATAGCCAATAACAAATGAATTGAATTAATGGACACCACACCCTGATACCAATTGGATGAAGCAGAAGCTAAACAGTTAGGTAAGCAAAACTCGAAAAACTTTGTTAGAATTTGAATTTGAAAAAAAAACACTGAGATTTCTCGTAAAATTTTTTCGTTAGCTTCTGCTTAACCATAACTTTTAAACCACCTACATAATGAGCTTCCAATTAACACCAGCAGAGCAGGTTTATAGAAACTGACAAAGAAGTGCGCAATGTCTGAAATGCCCGATTTAATTTTATTATAAATTTTTGTCCACTGCTGAATTGTCGTTGCCGAATTTTAATTTTATTAAAATTTTTGTCCAGTGCCGAATTGTCGTGCCACGGGAAGGAGGCACCAAAAGTTTTAAAATTGGAATCAAAACTCAGAAATTAAACACCGCGTTGCGCTCATTGCTTGTCATAAACAGACGCAGCAAATGATGTCCCGCATACATGCGTGTATAATTGTGTACCGTTTTGGCTTCATCCCCCCATATGTTCATGTGCCATCATTTGAAGATTTGAACAAATATTTATGCGCGTGCACGCGCATTTTGGCATTTACGCAGCTGACAAATGAGCACCCATTTTTAGGGCCCACCACCTACAGCGCCTTTTTACAGTCCAATTTACGAGGGGGGGGGGATTTATCCAAATTATTCACTGCATACTCCGTCACACCTTGCCCCATAAAGTGCCATCTTTGCCATTTCCTGTGCCATATCCCCTCCGTCCCACCCGCCTCATCTCTAAATATGCATGTACAAAATAAATGCCATCCGTGTGCATTCCTGTGGTGCCATTTTCCAGCATTGAGGCACGGCACCACACCACACACAAAGCAGCTTTGGTGGTGGAATGAATGCCCTTTGGAAGCTTTTTGATTACGTCGTCGTCGTCATCATTGTCGTTGGAAAAGGGGAAAAATGACACCGGCGGGCACGGGAGTTAAGTATTTATACAAGTCAGCAACTGGATTCGAATGTGTTCCAACTTTTTTATTTATTTAAAATTTTGATTTGAAATTAATTTTTTTTAAAATTTTTGTATAGAAAAGAAATTTTATTGATTTAATAAAACATGGACATGAAAGGCATTCTTAAACAGTCAGCAGCGGAAGGCACTTACGGTGAACAGCATGCTGCGCAATTGTCGCCAATAACATTTATGAAAGTAAGTAAATTTCAAAAAAGGTTCATTTATTCTGTATTTCTTTAATAGAGTTCCCCCTCTATATGAGCCCCCCCTACCCTCCCCTTTTTTGAAGCCCCCCTCTAATAGACACCCATCTAGAGGGGGTATTGATGATTAAATAGAATCGGCGGTCTCTCTAATAATACTAGACTCCCCCTCTATGTATATATCCCCCACCCTCCCCCTTTTTGAAGCCCTCCCTTCGAATAGACACCCATCTAGAGTGGTATTGATTAAATAGAATCGACGATCTCTCTAATAAAGCAAAGAGAAACAGATTCAGCCTTTTGGCTATGCCAATCCATCCGCTTACAATATTTATCCACAGAATTTATAAAATTGAATATTCTCTATTTTTAGGATGAAACTAAATCACTGAGTGGCTGTGATGAGGATGAAGCAGTGGCGGTAAAAAGCAAAATGATCAGATTCAATGACACGGTGACAGTTGCGGATGCAACCATAGATTATGATCGGAAGCCATCGAATTGCTTGTTGGACGAAGAAAACAGGGCTGATGTTCAGCACCTGATGAAGTCGTACATAGATGATCAGGCGATGACACGTTTAATGATACGCCTCCAAAACAAAACCAAATGGAATGAGGAAAATGATTAATGATCAATGTCAATCAATGTAATAAAATAAATGATTGATGGAATGATCAAGGTAAAAAGAATAAAATAATATTCGAAATGAATGATAATCATGAATTTTGAATTTAATAAAAAGCGGTAGATTTAGTGGGTTTTGATTAGGGATTTGGGGCACCCTGGTGATTTTTGATTCGGGATTTGGGGCATCCTGGTGGTTTTTGATTCGGGATTTGGAGCATCCTCCTCCTCCCATCCGCTGCTTCCAAACGCCAAGGTCGAATCGGAAACCCGGACCAACCTATATTCGTACCAAATTTGGTCGTGTATTATCGGTCATACAGCGACCAAAAAGTGGCCGCCTAATAACAATATAGCAGCGAGTTTTCTAAAAAAAAAACGACTAACTAATCAGTGTCATTATCGATATTATTGCTTTATTTTTTGATAAGTATATTATTGGTGCTGTCCTCTTCAAATTAACAAACATCCAACAGAGTTGACGGTAAAGCCGTCATGCTTGAGCTTTCACCATTTCTGAGATGGAATGCCAATGGCAAAGATGTCGCCAAACTGTTCCTTGGCGAATTGTTGCGTGAGAACACACTCATCAGAGGCCCTTTTTTGTTATTATTTGAGGCCGCCTTTGAGGACACGGCCCCGTTGGCACTGTCCTCCTCCGACTCGAGGACGGGCACTGCCCTCGGCACACCCGGATCTTTGATATTTGCACAAAATAGAAGGGATTTATTGCTGGATTAGTGTGCTGTTTGAAACTAAAATTTTTTTTCCGAGTCAAAAATCTGAAAAATCGAGAAAAGTCTCGACTTGAACAGCACTATTGCTGATATGACGGTCGGGGTCAACTCGGCGCGGGCCAACTTGGCGCGGCCCAAGTTTTTTGGGACATAACTTTTTTCTTAGTTAACCAAATTCTACAAATTGGGTATCATTCAAAAGTTCACCATGTTTAGAAGCAATGAGTTAACAAAAGCTAAACTGTAAACTTATTCACAAATAAGATATAAAATAAAATTCATGAAAACTTGAGTTTTTCGCATTTGGAAATTTATATCTTTTTAAAAAATTATTTAATTACTTAACTTCTGCTTAAACATTGGTTCTAAACATGGTGAACTTTTGAATGATACCAAATTTGTAGAATTTGGTTA
Source organism: Heterodera carotae (assembly GCA_024500135.1). NCBI lineage: Eukaryota > Metazoa > Nematoda > Chromadorea > Rhabditida > Heteroderidae > Heterodera > Heterodera carotae. The sequence continues at coordinate 7,335 of JAKKIK010002388.1, forward strand.
ACTAAGAAAAAAGTTATGTCCCAAAAACTTGGGCCGCGCCAAGTTGGCCCGCGCCGAGTTGACCCGTTCCATGATATGATCCGAATATTGGGGAATGGGAGCTTTTAGACCAAGGGTGTCTACGGACATATGGAAAATAATTTTATATGAATTCTGACGCGCACGGATATGAACAGTCCCCGGATAGGGAGGGACTGACACGGATAGTGATTTTTGAGATTTTGACGGATGCAGACAGACACGGATATGAAACTTTCGGATATATCCGAACACGGACTGAAAAATGTGTGTCCGTGGGCAGCCTTTTTTAGATTCTGTGCTTAATAATTAAGCAAAAAAGGCGGCAGCAGATTAATGCCAGCGAAGAGTGATTTTGAGCTAATAATTGGCATCAAAAAGTTAAAAAAAAACACTCACCTCCTCTGCACGCTTGGATAACAAACTGAATTTAAACAAAACAGACATGCAAATAATATACAAAAAAATGATTAAATACTATTTTTGGTTTTTTCCAATTAAATGAGGACAATTTTGTGAGTTCAGTTCGGCCACAAATTTTCATTCTTTTTAATCTTCACCTATTTGCTCTCTCATGTGCCTCTTTTTGCTGTGGAAAATGCCGAATTGCCCACATCATTTCCTAAAAAAATATATAAATACCGTAATTCCTAAATTAAAGCCTCCTCCTGAAATAAAGCACCCCCCCCCCCCCCTTGGAGAGGAGTTAGAAAATAGAGCCCCGAGTGCTTTATTTTAGGAATTACGGTAATCCGATTAAGCTTTTGTATAAATAAATAATAATTAATTTAGCGGCGATATCTAATTATAGTGCTTTATCCCCTAAATGGGATCAAAATTTTTTTCGAAATAAAATTATCTGTTCAAAAAAGTTGTTGGCAAATAATTTGTGAAAAAAAATATTTTGAAGATAACTGCAATTTGTTCAACAAAACGAAGTATTCTAAATTCCCTCGGACGACAATTTTGCGCAGTTGCATTCCGCCCGAGAAACGGTAATTGTTAATCACCAGAGCGAGCCCGCGCGGAATCGCAAAGATCGGATAAATCTGATCAAAAATCAAATTTAGTTTTAAAATGAGAACCGAGAAAAAAGAATTGTCGGGTTTCAGGTTGAATTTCGGGCAGACCACCTGTTTCGAATATCGGATGAAAAAAAGTTGTTCCGGGTCGAGAAAAATATCTGGTTGAATTTCGGGTCGGCCGAAAAAGGTTAAGTGCAACCGACAGCCCAAACCCGTACAAAACGCCGTTCGGCACTTTGCGTTTCTGCATTTGTTATCGGAGCATATTTACCTCCGATATATCGTATTTCCTATATTAGAACCCCTCCCCGTCGGAAGGGGGCGGCTTTATTGCAGGGGAGGGGCTCTATCAAAGGGGGGAGGGGAGAGCTTTATATCTCAACCTCTGTTTTTATGTGCCTTTTTCATTGTTTGCGCTTAATTTACCTCATTTTTGTGCTCATTGTAAAAGCTAATCAGATCCGCCGTGGCCTCCGCCGTTTTCATTTTTCGGCTGCCCGTCGTCGTGTCCGCGCCGGTCACGGTGAAACTAAAATTCTTCAAAATGCCCTCCAGCATTTCCAAAAACATTTCTTCGTCTCCCTGCCCCAAATTGGCAATTGGCAGCAATTGTGCCATCAATGACGGCATTCCGCCATTTTTGAAGTGCGCCCACAAAATTTTGTAACAAAAATTGCATTCTAAAAAAGGGAAACGGCTTATTTTTTGATCATTTAAAGTTTAATAAAAATCGCGACATTTAATTTAAAATTTGAATGAGTCTTAAATAGGCCATTGAAATGGAATGGAAAGAACGGAGTACGGTAGGTGAAAATGAAATTTGGCAAAGGAGCATTAGCCAAAAATAAAATATATATCGAGAATTTATAAAATTAATATTTTCATTGACTAAATTATCATTGTATTTCGATGCATATTAGCAATTTACCTAATAGGCATATTAAATAGACAATAACTAATTGCTTACTGTTGGATGTTGCCAAATTCGTGACAAATACTAAACTTAATTTGTTTTACTACACTTTTAATTGAATTACAGTAGGCAAGAAGACACCTAAACAGTTGAATTGTTGGGTCAGCAACAGTGCCACACAGAAATGGCCAATTGAAAGTGTGGACGGATCATCCAGCAAAAGTGCCACCAAATTATGGACTTTGAGCGCCGAATTGGATTCATTCTGATCAATAATGGAAATCAATTTAAAACAATTGAAATTACCGTAATTCCTAATTTAAAGCCCCCCCCCCCCCCCTGATGTAGAGCCCCCCTGAAATAAAGCCCTCCTTTTGAGATGGGTTGGAATATAAAGCCCCCCTGAAGTAGAGCCCCCTGAAATAAAGCCCCCCTTTTCAGGAGGGTTGAAAAATAGAGCCCCCGGGGGCTTTATTTTAGGAATAACGGTAGATGCAACATATGAATTTAAAGCAAAAAATCTGACAAACTCATTGTGAAGCTGCAGAAAATCTTTCACTGCCTGCGCACCAAATGATTTTCTTTGAAAAAATATATGTTTAGAAAAGCAAAAAACTTAAATTTTATGTTGAAATAAAAAAATACCATGGGTTAGGGGGTTAAAAAGAAGAAGGTCGTATTACAGTGGTTTAAATAAAGAGCTTGTATTAACAGGGGGAGTTGAAATGGAGGCCGGTAGTATTAGAGAATGGGGTTCAAATATAGGGGGAGTTGAACGGGGTCCGAACCCACCGCTGAGGGAGAGGGTCTCCCTCAGCGAAGAATGGACCATGGACGCGGGGTGGGGGGGAAGACGACGACGACGACGACAATGCACAGAGTCCCTCGATAAGAAAAACGCTGTTCCAATCTCAAAAGATACCGAGGGGCAAAATGTCACTAATCCACCTCAGGCAGAATGCGAAGAGAATTTTGCCAACGGCGGATTTGGGGCCCCCCACAGACGCGCCGTTACCATGAACGATTGCCCCCCAATCAACAGCTGAACAACATTGCTCTATGCTGACCAGCTCGCGCGCCTAGGACGAGGTAACCAGCAACGGACGAGAACAGCACCCAAACTTGCCCAATCCGAGCCGCCAGAGCCAGGAGTAAGACCGCCCTCAACGTGCGGTGGCATCGGTAGTTGTGCGCCAGACGCCGAGGAGGCGGAGAGGAGACCAATGGCAGGGGAGTACCCCGCCGGAGGTGCGTGGTTGCAAAGCCAGCTTGAGCAGAAAATTGGGGGGACCAGCCCACCCCCAGCCCCCCGGGCAATCTGGTGATTGACGACAGTGTGTCGATTTGCGATGAGGAAGTGCCAGACGAACGTGCCCGGGAGGCCCCCGGGATGGCACCGCTGATCGGACGACGAGTCTGGACATTTTCTCCGATTTGAGCGCCGCCTTTTTTTTCAAAACTTTGCATTTTGATTGATGGCCTCCATTTTGTTCTTTTCGATTTATTTTGTTGACTCTTATCTGCATCATCACGAATTGCCCATCTGCTCTTTTCTCATCGAATCCACCCAATTTTTCGTCGCTTTACCGTTGATATTGGGTGGTCCCCAAATGTTTGTGTTTCATAAATGGGACGAAACCAATCTTTGCCCAAACATTCTCCGTGCATTAAAAAATGTATTTTTTTTCTTTCGCTGTCAAATTTCTTCTTCCCCCCCCCGACCCTTGTCAAATTTTGTGCCCCCCCTCCCCCATACCACCTGTCAAATTTTATCCCTCCCCTGCCCCTCTCAAATTTTATTCCCCAATGTTATTGAGTGGTCCCAAAATGTTTGTATTTTATAAATGGATAAAACCAATCTTGCCCAAGCGTTTTACGTAAAATTCACCTTCATATGAACTGGAAATTTTGTTCCCCCACACCTTTGTTTACCTTGTCGGGTGGTTAAATTTTTTGTATTATTAAATTGGACAAACCATTCTTTTGCCTAACGTTTCCGATTGAAATAAACAAATGTCATCGCAGAAAAACTGTTTAGCAAGTCTATAAATTGGCAATGGAAGACGCCCAATGGGTACAAAAGCAAGAAAGAGACGAATCAGCACGCACAATGAGGCGAATTTATGCCTCACAGTCTCGGGACCCGTCTCCCTAC
>JAKKIK010002389.1:0-11444 GCA_024500135.1 Heterodera carotae
GGGGGGAAAGGGGGGGGGGGGGGGGGAAAAAAAAAGGGGGGGGGGGGAAAAAAAAAGGGGGGGGGGGAAAAAAAAGAGGGGGGGGGGGGGGGGGGGGGGGGGAGGGGCAAAAAAAGGGGGAGGGGAATTCCAATATTTATCGGAGGGACCATAAATGGCTGTGATGTGGGGGAGGTGGAGCGATGAAAAGTGACGACTGAATTGGCCGACGTAAATTGGGTGGGGACGGACGGGGACAGAGAGTTGGGTGGTCTTTTTGGGTTTTCAAAAAGGACGGGGCGAAAGCGATGGGAAAGTGAAAAGGGCCCATTGAAAATGAATCACAACGCCCTCGTTCCTCCACGTGGAGGGCGGGGGATGAAGCTGCTGCTGGACTCGATGCAATCTAACAATTGGGAGCAATTGAATGGACAGCGAAACGCTTCGAAAGGGCAAAAATTGAATAAATAATTCATCGCCAGAGGGGACGGACGTTGGACGACAATTGAGGGGATGAGCAAAAGCACAACACATCCGAGCAAAATAGTCATGATATGCTTGGAGGGCAAACACGGAATCCATGACAACAATAATGACAATGAACGATTGACACCAATCGAATTGAATTTGCATATGTCGATACGGAATTGTCCAAAGTTGTCAGTTAGACTGCTTATCAGTTTTTTCTTCCCCGGCTGTTACACCCCGTCACGGTTTATTCCCAAAATCCCCGTCCCGACGGAATCCAAGCAACTTTCATGATTTGTGTGACAATTCTCCGAGTCCAATACATCGTTAAATTGAATTAAGTTCAATTTTATGCAAGTCATGTTAATGAGTTATAATGTCGTCGTAATTTATCATTCACTCCTTTTGGCTAATTTTGGGAATCCACGAAGAATCTGTGGGCCAATCCGGCACGGACAAAGATGGCATTTCTTCGGTTCCGCTCTGCTGTTGTACATCAATCAAACGAATTTGGATTTCCATGCTCAGCAGACGGTCGAGCTGTCACAAATATTTTGTCGACAGTTTGTCCATTACGACATTTTGTCACACCTCTTCTCTGATGCAATGCTTCTGAAGGGCCTTTTGAGGCCACAGCAAACATTGGACCCCCTCCAACCATTGCACAAATTCCGATTCATCCCCTCCGGCAGAACACAAAAAATAATCGGTTTCCTCCACAGCGGAAGGTGAAATGGCGCCAGAGGGGTCCAACTCGAGACAAAACCCGTAACTGCAAAAAAAGCGGGTAGGTTTTTTTGGAAATCCAATCCGATGACCGAACCGTAACAGCGATTGGACGGCCTTTTTGTGCACTTTCGTCCCAAAATGTTGGCCAAGTCGAACGGTCAAATCACTTCCGTGGTGAACAGCGCGAATTTGAGAAACGGCCAATTTCCTTAAAAAGCGAATTGGGAAAAAGCACTGCAAAATGGCATTAATTTATTGGGTGAAAACCCTCCGTTTACTTTTGGGTGTTCAACGCCAACTCCGAATGCTTTCCACCGCTCGTCCGACAGTCCCAAAAGTAAAAATGCCTTTGCCGGTCATCCAATCGCCAAAACCAAAAGTGACCGCAAAGGCTTTGCTGCTGCGAATTCTGAAAATGGAAGAAACGAATGAATACATTGGCATTTTATGAAACATTGGCGCCATTTTGAGAGTTGCAAATGTTGTGCTGATTGAGCTTTTTGGGGAATAGCCGTCTGAAGGTGAGGCCCTTCTTCAGAAAGTTAATGCGCAATTGAAGCGCCAATTGCTCAAATTGGGGACGCAAATGGACGCGCAGAGGCCGAAATGGGAAGGGAAAAGACAACAAAGGCAATTGTTGAATGAATACCCAAACAGAAACCAATCAAACGGTGTTGAAAGCCTCAGGGACTTGCCAACCGTTCATGGCGTTCCGTTTTGGTTCGCTTTTAAAAGGGTATTTCGTTCGTCTGCCTTGGGACTGACTGAATTTGTGTCCCGCTCAGCTCCATCTCCTCCTTCGCCATTTGCTCCCTCTTCCAAATTTTTTGCATGCCAAAATACGAAAATTTCTTGCGCAACAATTCCGCCTCCAATCGGTCGGCCGTCTGCTCGTCCTCGCCCATCGCCCGTTCCATTTGGTCCTGCACCACACTCAAAACCTTCGCAAGGTCATCAATTCTAAAAACTCATTTTGTCCCAATTTGCGTTTCTTTTCCTTTCACGCACTTTGCGTGCATTTCGCCCCACGTCCGTTGGAAGAGTTCGACCAAAATTTGAAAGAGTGCGTAAAAGGGACGTTCATTTTTCAAAACCAAACGCCAAAAGGGCAAATGGCGGGGACCGACAACAGAAGCTGAAGAAGGAGGAGAGAGAGGAGATTTAACATTTTAATAGTTCTCATCGGGGATGTAACTGGATTCCATACCTTTTTTGAATCCGGAGTACCTGATTTTTTAGAGCCAAATTTCTCGGCATCCGGTTACATCCGTGGTACTTGGTACATATTTATGCAAAAGGAGAAACGCACGGGGGAAAGGTCCGCAAATGTTCAGCAATTTGATGAGAATGTCGACGAGTTTTGCCAGAACCAAAGGCCACCAAAAGGGACGGCCGTTGGCACAACTCTGCCAAAAGGTAACAATCGAAAGACAGTTAAAAGGATGTAATTGGACTGGGGTAGAGCGAGAAAGAGGGGGAGGGAGAAAAGAGAGGGGGGAGAGAAAAAGAGGGGAGCAGATGAGAGGGCGAGGATAGAGGGAAAGGAGGGGAAAAGAAAAAGAACTGACCATTTGATGCAACTGAGCGGAAGTGACCAGCGGCGGCCGCCGGGGAATGCCGTCGTGTGGCGGGCTAGGGGGCCGAGTGAGTCTGAAGTGGAATGAACGGGTCGAATTTGACGAATTAAATGGCAAAGGCCGCCCACTCCAAAAGAGCACAAACGGACAACGACCCGGGCGGAGTGGACATCGCTAAACAGCGAAACTGCGAATGGTCAGCATCGAACGAATCGCTGCAGTGATTGTGAACATCACAGCTGACGAACCCACTCTGAAGGGCAAACAGTCAAAGCAGCAAAACGATGACCAACCAAAACATAGGCAATTTCTTTGTCCGATGGAATTCGCAGGGAAAGTGCGCGAACCTTCAAAAGGCAAATGAATGGTCGACAATTAAAAGGAAAACGAATGAATGACCTCGTCAAAACGAATGTGCTGAAGACGCTGCAACTGTTGGCACAGCTCGCGTTGATCCGAAGAAGCGGCGGAGGCGGCCGACGGATTTGGCTGACTTTGGCGCGTCTTTTCCAACGTTCGGCCAATTGCCGCTATAAATGGGCGTTCGTGGAGAATCTTAAGGCCGACAGAGTGAAAGGACAAAAAAGAAGCAAAATTCCATGCCCTAATTGGGCTAATAAAAGAATTGAAATCCCCCCCCGTCCATGTTACTTTGAGAATTGCAAGGCGTTCGCCCCGGTCGGCCAATTCGTAAATGGCGTTGATCAGTGACAATGAACTGAGAGAGATACGATCATCCGAATTGTCCAAATGTCTGATCAGAGATTCAACACTGAGCCTTTCCCGGATACTTTCGTGCAAATGATCGCTGAAAGGAGACATTATTCAGAAACATTGGTGCCTATCAGTGGTGTTTCATCCAACTTTCGACCCAAAATGTTTCAAAACTCAAAATACTATGCCTATCCGCTGAATGGCTCACCAGCGCTCGACTAAAACGAGAAGAATGCCAAGTGCAAGAGCGCGCGAATCGTTTTGCTCTAATTTTGAGTGGCCGTTGACGAAAAGAGCCATTTTATGCACAAATTTAAGGGAAAAGTCAGTCCACGGGCAAAGGACGGGGAATTGTTGCATAAGCGCGAGAAGGGAACGCATCAGCGAGAACAGCGGAGGCGCATTTCTGAGAACGAAGTAAAGCCAAAAAAGAATTAAAAAATGTTACGATTCGAAAGGACGCCATTCGTCGGAGAATTCTTCGACCACTTTGGCCAAACATGGAATGCCGTTGTGAGCGGCTAATGCTTCGGCGAAGGCGGGATCAGCACAAAGTGAGGCGAACAGAGACAAATGGAGCCATCGCGAGGAGGCCACTTCCACAAAATTAGACAAAAATTGTTTGGCATAGTTCGACTAAAAATGTCAGACATCGCCAAATAAAATTCGAAAAATTGCCGGAGACGCGGTCAGCACGAGGAAAAAGCCCTAAAAGCAAAAGCAGTGACTGATACATAAAAAGGTAATACTGCAGAATTGCGGTTTCTTCAAAACCTAAAATGGAAAAAGGCCGATCACAAATCTAAAATCTGATTTCTTTACTTCTAATCTCGGACGCTGAGTTAGAGCAATGTCTTAAAACCAAGTTCAAATTTTACAAAATCTAATCATTTATTGAAATGAAAGTTGAAATTTTCCAGTTTCCAATTTGACGGTTTTATGCGTATTGGACAAAAAATTATGTTAGAAGTCCGGTATTCGTAGTATCGCAAATCCGAATTTATTTCGTTCAGCGTCTTTTTTTCCCATATTGAGTGGTAACTAGATGATTTCAAATTTATTTTCTCGAAGAAACCGCTTTCGTGTTGGTTAATACATATACAATAACCAATCACCTGCTGCACGCTGTGTTTGTTGTACTCCGTCACAAATCGCCGCTTTTCCTCAAAAATCAATGCATAATTTTCCGACGGTTCCGTTAAACCCAAAGTGCCATGGATCTGTGCAATAAAAGCGGACAGAGGCTCCTGTAGAATTTTGTACAAATATTTCGATTTTTAGTGCCTCTTAATGACTTTTTTGTCCAAAGTTGCGTAAATATTTGTAGCCATTTCTTTTCGGCTTTTATCCGATCCGTTAGGCCTTTCATTTTTAATGAAAAAGCACAAATTGACGTCCAATTTGACTGCACCCTTAAATTTGTATGTTTTGTTTTTATTTTGATTCTCTTTACATAAGACAGACTTTGACTTCGTTTTCTTTCGGACGCGTGTCAATGTAATTCAGCACTTTTGTAGCCAAGTGAAAGTTGGACATTTTATTGACGAATGCAAGTGAACCCAACTTGGAAAACGAACTAGGCAAAAAAAAACCAATTGAAAATTTAAAAAGTCATTACGCCAAACAATGTTTGAAAGTCAAACCAGCGTCTCTGATCCTACCTTTTGCTCTTCGTTTCCATAACAATTTGCCAAACTGTTCGTCATTTATAATCAGCTTTTTATTGTCATCTCCTTCTTCTTCCATGTTATTATCCTCTGTCCGCTTTTCTTCCGTTTCTTTCTCCGGCGGAGTGCCCATCCCCTGCAGCGCTTCCAAAGAGTGTCAAACTGTCCCCGTTTGTTTTTCCTCTTCCGGAACAGACCCAATTCGATCACCAGAAAAATACACTCAAACGGAGACACAACAAAAAAATGGAACAATGGCAAACGGTCAAATACAAATCCGAACGGATTTGGTCGATTTGATATTGGAAGAGTTGGACAGAGCACAAAAAGAGGAAAAGTTATTGGCCACTTTTGAACGAAAGATGGCATTCGGAGAAGAAAAAGAGGGGAGACGAGTGCAATTGCGGCACATTTGCCAATTTGAAATTCCCGAGGTAAACGAAACGAATTTGACGCCATTCATTTTCATGGATTTATTACCAGCAGATTGCTCAGTCCGACCATTCCATTGTCTTATCGTCCGTTCACTGTGGCCCCGGCAACAGAATTGCATTGCTGTTTGGTTTCCCTCAACACGAAATTTGGTGCAGCGGACATTTGGGGGCTCGGCTGGTAATAATCGATACTCGTCGATCACAACGCGGCCAGATCAGCTCCATTCCAATGTCGACATGTCCAAGCAGTGCCGAATTTGCACGTCACGGAGAGGTGAAGCAAATGGCGCTTCTCTTCGTAATAAAAATTGGGGCTGATTATGGGCAATTTCTTGCCGGGCATGATGAATGCCAATTTAGGCTAATTGGGTCCGATTGATCAAATGCATTGAAGTCCCTTCCTTTAACTGATTGATTCTCACAAAAGTTAGTCATTGTCGGCACGCACAGTGGCGAACTGTTGTTGCTGTCCGCAGCGTGTGGAGACGTTTTGTGGAGCAGTGAGTCAACTTCGGCACTCACTCACTCTTTCACTGTCACGCAATTGCGATGGATGCTGAACAATGACGGAACAGAGCAGCAAAGGGAACTGATCAGTCTAAGTTTGGATGGCATTATCAGAAAGAGCAGGTTGGCCATCCAAACGGGCACAAATACATTGTGGGGCATCAACAGATTGGAGGCGGACAACCGATTGGAATCATTGCAAAGTGTCAACTTCACATTGGCCCATTTGCCTCGTGAGTTACGAAAAGGGACAACGGACGGAGGGGGCAATTTGGGACTGATCGGATGTGTATTTGTTGATGAAGCCAAACTGCTGGTTGCCAGTCAGTCAATTTCAAAAACAAAACAGCAACAAGAAATGCATTCTTTTACAGCGGAAACTGGCATTGTACTGAAGTTGGACATGGACGGATTGGCATTGGAGGACACTTTTGTACTCGGTGATTCGACCGAAGCACTTGAACAGTTCGGTCTATTCCGATTAGGCCATTCGAGTCCGATGGATGAATGGCGTTTATTTGACCAAATCATATGGCGTACTTCCGATGGGGTCATCCGTTGCTGCCCTTTCCGGCAACAAAAACCAGTGACAAAAGAGACAAAAATGTTGGCATTACCTCAATCGCGAGAAAACTTCCAAATTTGGTTAAATATAACAAACAACTCTTAACAGGAATAAGTTACAACTTCAGTTCTGACCATCGTCTCCTTTTGATTCTCGGGGCACGGGCTTTGTTGGCATGGGACATTCTGAAGGGCGTGAAGATCACTCTTTTGATGGGCCAAGGCGGGGCAGCCGAATCGGAGTCGGTGCTTGAAGGGATCAGCGCCAATGGCGATTTTGTGGTGGTAGTGAAAGTGAGAGAGGAGGAACGAAGTATTCGACGCGAATTGGCACTGTTTGAATTGGCATCGATCGGAGGGGGACAGTGAATTATTGGATGAAGCAATCAGACAGAATCTGTTAAGTCAAAATGTTTATTTGAATTCATTTTATGATCATTTCCCTCTTTGAATTCATTTTCTGATCACTTCCCTCCCTCTCCCTCCCGGCGTCCTTTCTTTCTTAGCGCCGTCAGTGTCAATCACTTTCTGACAATGCCTTTCACATAGTTCTGCGGTCCGTCTCCTCCCGCCTCACGGCAGTCCATCGTCAGCAGTTCGGATGGCACCTTCAGATATTGGCAGATTAACGCCCCCCTGCCCGCCCGTGGCCTTTCTCCAATGACTTTTTGATTGCGCAAAATGCGTCGTCTTTCGTCGCTGCTGAAAATCCTTCCTATGGACCCATTCGTCCATTTTCTCTGTCGCACTCTTTTTGTTCCCACTCCTTCCTGCAGTATCTCTGCTCCGCTCTCTCTCTCTCATGCTCCCTCTCCCTGGGCCCCTATTTCGCCCGCTTCGGCGTGCAATCGAATCAACCTTTTCCACAATTCGGGACTTCACGACAGATCAAAATGATGCCATTTGGCCACCACTTCGGGCAATTTGAAGGTCGGTGAAAGTGGCGTAAGCAAACGAAATAGCCTAAATGAGAAAATGGAAGGAAACCCGCGCGGGTGTCGGAAACCAGTTTAACCGTTGGTCGATCAGTGATTGGCGGATGAATTCCCCAGCCGTTTTCAATAAAAGAATGGTCAATTCACGTAGTCCGTCTTTATTACTTTTTTTGCATAATATAAAGTTACAAAATACTTATGATTGACTCTTCACTTTCCTAACTAACATAAGTGATGTGAATATTGAGAAACAACAGACAATTGCGAGGATTGTGGGGGGGGGGGGGAGGTGGCAAAATCACAGTTTGGAAATCCTGTAACATCAACACGGAATTGAATAAGGGTCGATCGTTTCTGATTGGTCCCGCCCCTCAGGCAGAATAGGCGTTGGACGTGACCCTTCCGCCTTTTCCAGTCCAATTTGTGTGAACGGCAACGCCGGGGTGAGCAAGCAATTCGTAAGTGTGGGCACCGAAGTAATCGCGTTGGGCCTAAAATCCAAAAAAGGTTTTAATGTGAAACGTGCGAAAGAGCGCCTGAAGGAGATTGGCCGGAAGAGTCTCAGTTCGATAGCCGTCGAAGAATGCCAAGGCACAACTGAACGCGGGCATTGGGATGCCAAGTTGGACGGCGGTCGAGATCACTTCACGCCAAGAGTCCTACGGAGACAATGGAAATCAATGGGAATGATTTTACGTTTCGATTCTTCAATATATTTTACCTGTGCGTTTTTGATGGCGCCCAGAAAGAAATCGTCCAGCAAAAGGTTGACCAGCGACGGATTTTTTTGGAAGGCACTTTTGATGCGGCCGAGGAAACGCGAGCGAATGATGCATCCGCCGCGCCACATTAGCGCAATCGCACCGTAATCCAAGTTCCACTCAAATTCGCGACTCGCTTCAGCCAGAAGCATAAAGCCCTGGGCGTAGCTGACAACTTTAGAGGCATACAAGGCCTGCAAAGTTACATTTAACTAAAGAACGGACCCTGGTCCGTAATAAGGGAGGGGGTTATGTTAATGAACACTTTTCATTATTTTAACCATAATTTTTTGGTTTGGTTTTCTTTAAATAGCAAATTGTGATTATTTGAAAATAAACCCTTTTTTACAAATAAGACAACGGTCAAAACCCTTGTGGCCCCTTTGCCCCCTCTTTTTAATTCCTTAGACTCCGCCCCATCCCATCATTTCGCTCCACGTTAAATCACCAACACGGCCAATGCTGCTCAGAAATTCTTTGTTGTCCGCCACCAAATCAGACGCCTTTTTTGATGGCTTCGGAAGTACTTTTGAAGCAATCATTCGCTGCGTTTTCAGTGCCGACAAACACCGCGCGAAGACGGCCTCCGCTAAATTTGGCATTTTTTTTACAATCAGAAGTATAAAATATTTTACCAATTAATGTGACGGGAATGCCGTATTCAAGCGCAGCAATGCCCGTCCATTTGCCGGTCCCTTTCTGAGTTAATAAAATTTTAAGGGGATGACAGAAAGTGTTTCCGATGGCCAACTTGTTGTGCCGAATCCAATATTTTTGGTACAATCGGTTCGCCGTTGTCGTCTTTGTAGCGGAGAATATTTGCCGTAATTTCAATCAGAAATGAGTCGAGTTCGCCCTTATTCCATTCTTCGAAAACCTTAATAATTGCAAAATGAACCAGCCAACTGCCTTTCCATTACATTTGACATCGTATCAAAGTCCATTTGAAGGCCCTGATGCATCAAATGGAATGCCTCCGAGATCAGTTGCATGTCCCCGTATTCGATGCCATTGTGCACCATTTTCACAAAATGACCCGAACCCGCCTCGCCAAGCTAAAAAAAAACATTATTAAATGCTTAGTAATTAATTGGCCCAACTCACCCATTCGCAGCATGGCTCTCCGTCGGGCGCTTTGGCTGCGATAGCCTGAAAGATGGGCTTCAGGTGAGGCCACGCGTCGGGCGACCCGCCCGGCATCAGTGATGGTCCGTAGCGAGCGCCCTCCTCTCCGCCGCTGACGCCACAACCGACGAAGAGAATGCCTTTCTCGGCCAATTCCCTACAACGAAGCTGAAAGTGAGGTAGTGAAATGCTATATTTTTCGATGCATTAACATTTGAGTCGTGGTACTCGCTGTTGCCCCCGTCAATGATAATGTCGCCTTCCTCAAGCAAAGGCAACAATTTGTTCATCATGTCCTGTACAGCTTTGCCCGCCTTTACCAACAGCATCACTCGCCGAGGCTTCTTGAGCAGCCTAAAACCAGAGAAGTCAGCACAAAGGCATTGCTTTTTGTTGAACGAAACCCAACTCGTCTGGGCTAATTTGCCATTCCCAACTCGTACTGTTACTCATGATAAGTACATGGTGCCGCACGCTCTCATGTAAAATAGAACGAGTTGGAGATGTACAAGTTCACCCAGATTGGGGTTTATAGTTTTTACGCTCACTTAATCATCTCTTCCATTGATTTGGCCCCCACAATTTTGGTCCCTTTCGCCTCATTCTCGAGAAAGTCGGTCACTTTTTGCACCGTACGATTGTAAGCGCAGACCTAAAGAAGACCATTTTGGAAATCGTAGAAAGTTGGAAGAAATCACCACAAAACCGTGGTCATTCATGTTCAGGATCAGATTCTGACCCATTACTGCCAATCCAATTACGGCAATATCGGCGACAGGCTCAGACATTTCGTTTTAATTTTTAATAAAACTAAATAAAAATCCTAATGGAGGACAAAAGGTGCGACTGTCTTTTCTACACCACTCAAAGAAATGAATGGGAATAACTAATGTGATGGTCTGATCTCGTTGTTCAGGTTAATAACAGTCGATTGGCTAGCACAAAGTACGAAATGAAACGATTCACAAAGCAATAAAAATGGACAAAAAAAGGAAAAGAAATTGAGAGGAAAAATGGGTTAAGTCTTAAAATTAACAATTAGAAAAGTGCCAGTTTTCCTTGGTTTTATGAATCCTATCGAGTTTATGCGTCCCGCGTCCCATTAGCGGATCGGGTGGACATTCATAATGGAATAATTAGAATGTAATTGCTGACCCAATAGACCTAGTTTCATACCCAAAGCATAGAAGCGACTTGAGAGGTGGTAAATCAGAGGTACCATCGAAATTTCCCGAAACAAGACAAGAGCTTGAAAGGTTTTTAGCCCCGCTAATCCCGGTCCAAAGTGGAACCCCGGTCCCGTTCATTAGACCCGGGATAAATGGGGCTAAACTCCACCAGCGAAAATGCCTTCAGAAATAAAAATTACACCCCTAGACTTGATTGGAAAATTTGAATTGGCTCATATATCAGGCCATATGGATTATATTTTTCTATTAGTTTCTCAAAACTTTCTTTAAAAAAGTTTTCCAGGCGGCGCGCCTATCGGCTTCGCCTCACCCCGCCAAAATAGAAATAGAAGAAAAAATAAAACGCGAAAAATCGAAGAAAAGGACCAATTCTCTTTACCAAATTGGTACGGACGACACCCTATTCGTTTCAGGCCAATTCGTTTTTGACCCGATTCGTTTTTAATATCCTTATTCGTTTTTATTATCCCGATTCGTTTTTTACTAGAAAAGTCAATTATGTTAGACTTTTTCGGGAAAAAAGACTAATTTAAGTGAGATTCATATCATTTTATTTTATTTCAACAAAATTACAGCTAATAGTCTAATTTCCCCGGAAACTAAACACTTCCGGACCAAATTTTTATTATCGAAAACATATTTTTTTTAAAGCAAAATTTTTGGAAAACTATGCCTAGGTTAGGCTTAGAGGTACGACCTTTTTTTTCGCAAAACTCATTTCTAGGGGTATTTTGAGGCGCTGAACACGAAGCTGACCTTCTTTTTGTCCAGTTCCGAACCCCTAACCCCCAAAT
>JAKKIK010002390.1:0-11438 GCA_024500135.1 Heterodera carotae
TTTTGCAAATTGAGTGGTCAGATTAATGAATTTGTTTATAGTCCTGACGACAACCGCACTTTTGACGAATGGTACGAAAGGTTTGGTCCGTTCGTAGAGCAAGAAGGGAAGCACATGGCAGAGCAAAGTAAGGTGAGACTTGTCGTGAGTAAGCTTGGCATTGACGAGTACAGGCGATACACCGAAGCATCCAGCCAAGCACACCGGAAAAAGTTGGTTTGTCAGACACTTTGAAGAAATTGCGTTCAATTTTCCCGGAAACAAAATCACTTTTTATCAAAAGATATGAGTGCTTTCTTCTCAAGTGTGAACAGAATCAGGATGTGCTCGCTTTTGGCTCAACGGTCAATGCAATGGCAGAGAAAGCAAAGCTGGAGCTGACCAAAGACGAAATCAAAAGCCTAATATTTGTGACAGGTTTGGGCGAACACAATGCCGAGCTACGTCAGCGTTGCATCAAACTTTTGGAAGACAAGGCAAAGTTTGAGAAGCTGTTGACCGAGTGCAAGGAAGTGTTGGCACTGCGGCAGAGTTCAGCAGCACTGGCCGGCAGACAGGGTTTCAATGCAATTCAAATCCGCCCTCCCAAAATTCAGGATAAACCAAAAGGAAAAGCACCACCACGCGCTCGCTCGCTGTCACAGCAGCGCTCACCAAATTCAAACAGGCAGCAATGGACATCATCAAATGGAGCACGAACAGCACGTCCATCACCACCCGAGCCTTGTTTCACTTGTGGTGGAAAACATTGGAACTCCGACTGTTGGAAACGTTATCCAAATTTGGTTAAGTGTCACAAATGCGGTAAGCAAGGGCATCTTTCAAAATTTTGCCGTTCGGCGGGCCATGCACAAAATGGCGGGAGAAACACTAACATTGTTGAGTGTCTTCATGTCACACCCGCACCACATCATGGCTGGCACACGACAGAGAGCGACCATGAGCCGTACATCAAACTGGACGTTCGAATTGGGAAGCACTGGCTCAACATGGTCGCCGACACTGGTAAAAGTGGCATTAAGGGACGAAGTTGAGTTGTTGTTGGACTACTACGTCGTCGAGTCGGGGTCGCTGGATCTTCTTGGTTTGGCATGGATCCGCGCGTTCGAACGCGAATACAACCGACCGATCGTGACAACAATTCCGCTTGGTCAGCAGTGGATCAACAACGTCGAGAGCACACCGGCACAGCTGAAGGAGTCGTTGCAGGCTCAGTTTCCAAATGTTTTTGCAGAGGGGTTGGGGTTGTGTACGAAGGTTCAAGCGCAACTCAAACTCAAAGAAAATGCCAAATTCAGTTTTCTGCGGCGCTCGACCAGTGCCACTTGGAGTCCAACAAGAAGTCGACAGCGAATTGGACAGATTGATCGACATTGGTGTGCTCAAAAAAGTCGATTACAGCAGATGGGCAGCACCGATTGTCGCCGTACGGAAAGCAAACGGCAAAGTGCGATGTGCATGGATTTCAGCACCGGTTTGAACGCAGCATTGGAAGCTCACCACCACCCACTACCACGGCCTGAACAACTTTTTGCAAAACTTAGTGGCGCTAAAATCTTTTCCCAAATAGATTTTAAAGATGCCTATCTCCAAATTGCCGTTGACGACCAATCGCGCCAACTGTTGGGCGTGAACACCCACCGAGGCCTATACCAATGTCAACGGCTCGCTTTCGGGATCAAAAGCGCACCAGGAATTTTCCAGTGGACGATGGACCAACTCTCGTCAGGAATTCCCGGAGTGTTAGGATATATGGATGATTTTATCATAGCATCCAAGACCATCACCGAACATTTCACGACAATTTTCAAATTTTTCAGGAAAATTCAGGATTTTGGATTTCGTGTGCAAATGGACAAATGCAAGTTTTTAGTTAAGGAAATTAATTTTTGGGTCAGATTGTGTCGGCGGAAGGGGTCAGACCGGACCCGCAAAGAACACAAGCACTGCAGGAAATGCCGCCGCCACACGATGTGTCAACATTGCGCTCATTCCTTGGTGCAATCAACTACTACGGCAAATACATCAAGGACATGCACCAAATCAGGGCGCCGTTGGATGAGTTGCTTAAGCAAGGGGTTCAATGGGAATGGACCGAAAAGCACAATCAAGCTTTTGAGCACGCTAAAGGCATTTTGCTATCAGATTTGGCACTCACACACTTCGACCCAAGATTGCCAATCATTGTGACAGCGGACGCCAGCAACAAGGGCATTGGCGCAACAATTGCTCACCGTTTTGCGGATGGAAAGGAGAAGGTTTTCCAGCACGCCGCACGCACACTGACAAAGACTGAACAGGCATATTCGCAAATCGAAAAGGAAGGTTTAGGTCTTATTTTCGCAATTCACAAATTTCATCAATTTATTTTTGGTCGCAAATTTATCCTTCGCACTGATCACCGCCCACTTTTAGGAATATTTGGTTCCAAGAATGGGATACCAATATTTACAGCTTCGCGACTGCAGCGTTGGGCTTTGACGTTGCTGAATTATGATTTTTCACTTGAATTCGTCCGCACAGATAACACAGGACAAGCAGACGCACTCAGCCGCCTCATCGATGATCAGCGATGCAATTCGTCCGGCGAGGACACGGTCATCGCGCAGCTTTGTGCGGAGGCCGAATCAGAGGTTGTGCACCTCTTCAATGTGCAGGTTGATCAGCTGCCACTTACGGTCAACGAAATTCAAGCCGCACAACACGACGATGATTTGATCAGGGAAGTCACCAATTTCACACATACAAAATGGCCTGTTCGAGGCATTAATGCAGAATTGAAACCTTATTTCTCAGGCCGCCACAACTTTTCAGTCATCGGAGGTTGTTTGGTGTTCAATGGCCGATCTGTCATTCCGTCAACACTACGAGGCAGAGTGTTGAAGGCGCTTCATTTGGCACATCCAGGGATTGTCCGCATGAAAAATCTCGCACGCACGCTCGTCTATTGGCCATCGATGGACGCTGAAATTGAAGCAATGGTGCGTGGATGTTGTCAATGTCAGGAAGCCGCGAAGCGACCACAAAAACAACCGCTGCAACCTTGGCCAACAACATCTGAGGTCTTCGAACGAGTCCACATCGACCTCGCTGGCCCTTGCAGTGACGGGAATGTCTACCTTGTCGTGGTTGACTCATTCTCCAAATGGCCGGAAGTCTTCAATCTTCGTCGCCAAACATCATCACAAGCCGTCATTGATCAACTGCAATGGCTTTTCGATCGATTTGGCGTTCCGAAAACAATCATTTCAGACAATGGGCCACAATTTGTTTCGGTTAGTTTTAAAGAATTTTGCACCAGCAACGGCATTCGACAACTTTTCTCACCACCCTACCATCCACAGTCAAACGGTGAAGCGGAACGGTATGTCGGGTTCTTCAAGCAGCAACTGAAGAAGTGTAATGATGACAAAGATTGGTTAAAAAAGTCACTCCTTGCATATCGTTCCACCCCAATTTCAGTCTTAGGGAACAGATCACCAGCAGAATTGTTCCTTGGCCGACCGTTGCGCACAAAACTTTCGTTGATGAGACCGGAACACACGGCACCATACAGCAGAGGACGGTACCAACAGCAAATGGCAAAACAATTCGATCGCAAACACGGAGTCAAAGCGGTTGAGTTTAGGACAGGTGACAAAGTGCAATTTATTTATTTCCGCGGGGGCAAAACAATTTGGTTATTTGGCGAGGTGTTTGATAAGAAGGGGCTGATTTATGGCATTCGATCCCCACAATTAGCCAACAAAATCATCACTCGCCACGCAAATGCGATGAGACTGACATCAGCGACGGTTGCTGATCAGACGGGGTCCGATCATTTCGACGACAATGACATCACAGTCGTCCGATCACCCGCGCAAGAACACCGATCACCAACACCACCCATCCAAGAATACAACGATCAGCTCGAGGCACCGACTGATCAGACTGAACAACAAACACCCGCACTGCGACGTTCAGAACGGATCAGAAAACGTGTCCGAATTCTGAGTCCGAGCGGACAAGGGCAACGACACGAGATCAAGCAGTGATCCATGGGGATTTCGATCTTTTAAGAGGGGGAGGTGTTATGTTGTGTCTAACATACTTTTGAGTTATCGATTACTGTTCTTTGACCCATCACCACGAACACGCAGACAGAGCTTAAATACTCTGCTCTTTCCCTCCTCCCGCACTTTACATTCATTCACTCGCTCCCTCACATCACATTATCAATCTGACCTCACTCATTTCTTCTCTTTATATTTATTTATTGTTGTGGTTAATTGGCATAAAAGCTAATACACAACAAATTTTATGAATTAAAGAAGTTTACCGATCGAAATATAGACGTCCCCCCTCCATTTGACTCCCCCACTTCTAATTGACGCCCCCCCCTCCCCTCGAGGGGGTATTGAAAAATAGACGCCCCGGGCGTCTATTAGATGAAATATGGTATGTGTTTTTATGTTTCTATAAGTCGCTCTAAATCAAAATTGTTCGGATAAATGCTATTTTTGGGCTTCTCTCGCCATAACTAAGCCGCAAAAAATTTGTAAAAACATAAAAATTTTATCCCTTCTAATTAAAAAGTTCAATATGTTTAGGAGAAATAATGAAGCAGAAGCCAAGCGATAGAAAATCATTGTTTTAAAAACACAAAAAGCTTTTTTGATAGCCAAATTTTTTACAATTGGCTAATTATCTAAAAAGTTATATTCCAAAAAGTTCTGAAATTGGGGCTTTCATTAGGATTAGGGGTGATTGGGATCATGACTAGTCCTGTTTTTTTTACCCGGGCTAATCTCGGTCCCAGCTTTTCAACCGGGACTTCAGCGGGCTAAATCTTTGACCAGCAGTAACGAAGCTTCCGGTTTTTTTTGAAAAATCCCAGTACTGTTTAACACTAACACACTGGTCATTAATGATAATACAATATTAATATCAGATTAAAATTTTATTTTTGTTAAGTAATTTATACTAAAATGCAAAAAAAGAAAATTTAATTACGTCTCATGGAATCGAAACCCAAGTGTAACCAACAGCACTAACCATTAAGCCATACTGACATAGTCTAAAAAGCTAATATTGATGTGCTTTATTGGCGAGAGTAAAAAATGTATTAATTCATTATTTTTTCTGGCTTATAAAAAACACCCTCATATTTGAAATGGCGGATAACACGCGGATATGGCCTTCATATCCGTATCCGCCCGTATCCGTACGATTTCTCAAAAATGGTTATACGTATCCGCGGATTATCCGTATCCGTGCACACCCCTGTGGCTAATTATTATGAAAAAGTTATAAAATTCTAAAATTGGGTACTTTTATTAAGATTAGGGTTGAATGGGACCATGACTAGTCCTGTTTTTATTTATCCGGACCTATCTCGGTCCCGGACTCCAGGGGGCTGAATTTTTGAATTCATTTGTGGATTAAATTTGTGTTGTACCATTTGTGGTTTTTGTCCCGGCATAGACTTTTAGATGAAGGTGCTTGTATTTGTCCTCAAAGCCGCTCATAAATACCAAATCGCCATATTTTGACTGTTCCTCCTCCAACTTTTGTTGCGTGCCATTGGCTTCACTTTGCGATTTGTCGGCAACCAAAAAGCGTATCACTTCGCCAGGGATCTTAAATCAACTAAATGAAAAATGGATGTACTTTTTACTGAATCATTTATCCATGTTTGACGGATGTTGTGCCGCTTCTCGAAGCCGTCCCTGTGTGTCAGGGTCAAAATGATCAACTTTGTGTTTGCCGGGCACGGACTCGCAAATTCAAAGCGATATTTGAGGTGTATATTTTTGAATTGGATCATAAACTCCTAAAAAATGCGTCAAACAGATATTGTTGTTGCCTTATGCCAATTGGGATATCTTGAAAAAAGTCGTATTTAAAAAATTTTAATGCCTATTTTGGTGCCTTTTTGCCATTTGGTGCCTTTTTTCGTGCCTTCACCTTTTTGTGCCTTTTTTTGGCAGCCCCAGTGATTATGAATATGGAACACGATTTTAAAATTGAAGGTATAATTTTTTCTTAATAATAAGGCTTAAAAATGATAAATCTAATTCTTGTCCCCAAATGCCGAAAATTAAAAATGAACCGCATCGATTGACTCCAGGCTCTAAATGTTAATTTTCAGTGCCATTTTTATGACACATGTTGACCCGAACCATCCGCGCAATAAATTTGATTAAAATAGAACCCCATGCGGTTCAATTTTCGCCTACGAGGGAAGACTATTGTAATTCATTGTGAGGGAAATTCTTTAAAGTGTTTTTAAATTACGGGATTTTTTCCAAAAAGCTTGGAGGATATGTGATTTATCTACCCTTCGGTTTCCATTATGTTTGGCGGCATTTGCATCTTTTACAGTCATCATTATTGACTGCTGCTGCTGGTGCTTCTTCTCATCTGCTGCTGTGTTAGTGTAATTTTTGTGCCGCTGAAACAGCAACAAAATGCCAATGCAAAACAGCACAAAAATGATTCGCATTTTATAATATTGCATTTGGTGTTATTTTGCTACGGTGCGGGACGTTTCAGTGCGGGCCGTTTCAGTGCGGGCGACTTTAGGACCTCATAACTTTTTTCTTAGCCAACAAAAAATAAAAATTTTGCTATCATTAGAAAGCACTACATGTTTGGAATCTATCATTTTACTAAAAAGTTATAATTTATTAATTGCGAAAAAGTCAGATTTTTGAGAATATTATTTTATAACTTTTTAGTGAAATGTCTAATCTTTTAGCTTCTGCTTATTCATAGATTCCGAACATGTAGTGCTTTCTAATAATAGCAAAACTTTTATTTTTTGTTGGCTAAGAAAAAAGTTATGAGGTCCTAAAGTCGCCCGCACTGAAACGGCCGGCACTGAAACGTCCTGCTCCGATTTTGCTTAATACACCTACAATATGGGTTCGTTGTTTTAATACTACGATTTGACGCCTTTTTTTCTCTCTCTCTCTCTCTCTCTAAAGTTTAATATTTTTTTTTAGATTATAGTCCCTAGGCAGAAATAAAACATCTTTTTTATATGTTGCACCCGATTTTCGAGACCAAATCACAGTGAAGTGATGAGCAGAATTCTGTTAAAACTTTAATAGGCATATTATGCATAAATAATATATTATCATTTTTTTTTTGATTTTCTCTCCTGTGTCTGTTGGACGAAACTCGGAGAGCCAAAATTAATTCAGTAAATGATTTCTTTTTTAACCACATTAAGGCATATGGATTTTCTTATATATATATGTTGATTTTGACACTAACCCCAAGCTTCAAATTAGTAAACCAAATTTTAATAAATCAATCTAATTTTTTTGTTTCTTTTTTATTCAGTTCCGAATTGTCTGAACCAATGTCGAAGTATCATCATGCCGAATTGCACACTGCCATTTTATTAAAAAAAGAAACAAAAATTTAAATCATCTATTGAATTAATTTTTGCTCTCTAGCGGGGGTTCTATTAGACACTATGGGTCCACTCCAGCAGCAGACAAAATTAAACAAAGCGCCAAACTTTACACTATTTTTAAACTAATTCAAAAATCAATGCTTTTTCTTCACTTCAATAGTTAA
Organism: Heterodera carotae; assembly: GCA_024500135.1. NCBI lineage: Eukaryota > Metazoa > Nematoda > Chromadorea > Rhabditida > Heteroderidae > Heterodera > Heterodera carotae. The sequence goes on from JAKKIK010002390.1 coordinate 7,570, forward strand.
GGAGCTGAAATTGGTCAAAATGGGTGTTGTATTCGTGATCAGCGACCCTGATAACCCCTAGAAACATAGTTTCCCGCCTTAAGTAAAATTTAAAAATTTTGCCAAAACCTAAAATTTTTTTATATTTTTCGATCAGAATTTTATTTTATAGCCATGGAGAAAATTGGAGGAAAATTTAACGTATACAAAAAGAGTTATAGTCAATTTACGCGTATCGGAGAGTTTGATGCGGTTTGAGATAAGAAAATAGTACGCCAAAATGAGAGCAAATAAAAATTATTTTTCATTTCATCCATAATTTATTCATATACCCTTAACTTGCTTTCAAAAATCCTTAGAATTTATGAAGAATTTTGTTTTCTAGCGATGGTGAAAATTTGAAGAAAATCTGACAGAGCATAAAATTTTTTTCAGAACGATGTGGGAGATGGTATTTTTATTAATGCGAAGGTGAAGACAGTACGCCAAAATGAGAACATATAGAGAAAAAAAGAAAAAGCGAGACAGTACAGGGGTTTTTCTCTGCCGCTGGAGTGGACTTTAGCAATAACACCAAATGAAATATTATAAAATGCATGGCGCCTCGAAACATAAAATGCGAATCATTTTTGTGCTGTTATGCATTGGCATTTTGTTGCTGTTTCAGTGGCACAACAATTACACTAACACAGCAGCAGATGAGAAGGAGCACCAGCAGCAGCAGCAGCAGTTAATAATGATGACTGTAAAAGATGCAAATGCCGCCAAACATAATGGAAACCGAAGGGTAGGTAAATCACATATCCTCCAAGCTTTTTGGAAAAAATCCCGTAATTTAAAAAAATTTTAAAGAATTCCCTTAACATTGAACCCATCCACTAGTGATGCGGCCAACGTGAAAAAACCCGAAACCGGAAGTCAGACCCGAAAACCGAAACCGAAAGTCAAAAAACCCGAAAAAACCGAAACCAAAAGCAGAAATTTTCTTTTCTGCTTTTTTTTAATATTGGTATTTTGCCGAATTTTCCATAATAAAAAACCAAGGTCCGGCAGTCCGATAGACACCGCCGGAAAAATTTCCAAACGTTTTCTTTCGGAAAAACGTAAAAAATCGAGATCCGGGAAAATTTTAAAAATTTAAGCGTCTTTTTTTTAAAAGTTAGCAAAAGCAATGTCTAGCGCTGGCAAAAATATGTACAAAAATGCCTAAAAAATATATTTGATTACATAAAATTGCAAGCCCTACAAATGACATTTCGTGAAAAAAAAAGATAAAAAATTGCATTATAAAGGATCTTAACAGAGAAAATTCAATAGGAGTCTGTAACAGTACCACTAAATTAATGATTCATAATAAGGGATATCACAAAAAAAAAGTTAAATAGCAAATTAAACTGAATTTAAATATTTTAGTAAATAATTTTGTCAAAGACTCAATCATTAGGGGTGTGTTTTTACTTTCGTGGAGCCCGAAACTTGTGACCCGAAACCGAAAGACAAAAAACCCGAAAAAACCGAAATTTCGGCCGCAGCACTATCACCCACCCTCGTAGGTGAAAATCGAGCCCTATAAGGTTTTATTATACGGCGGCAAAAATTCAAACTTATTTTTTTAGCTAATTATGCAAAAAGCTAATTAGACTAGACAAATTGGTATTTATTTGGTAAGGGTTTGTCAAAGGTATAATTTTATTTATTATACTATGAAAATATTTATTGGAAAAAAATGCTTATATACTTTTATAATTGAACAGGAATTTGAAATTCGCTTCAAAAATGTTCAATTAAAATGTTGGATGGAATTTGATAATGCATGCCCTTCAAACACTAAACTCATTGTGTTGACCATGGCACGCAGAGACGGATTTGAAAAGAGAATGGGCATCCGACAAACGTGGATGAATGATTCGGTGAAAACCATTTAAAAATAATGAAAAATAAATTTATATTAAATCTTTTTTTTTTTTGATCGCCAGCGAAGTGATCCGTTTTCTGATCGCTGATCCGACGTTAGGAGAAGCGGACGCTGTGCAACAAAAATTGGTCGATGAGCAAAAGGAACATGGCGATTTGGTGTTTTTGCATGGCTTTGTCGATACTTACGAGCACTTACACTTCAAAGTGTGTTGAACAAATTTAAATTACAATATTTCCTTTAATAGACGTTCCCCTCCAATTGACGCCTCCCGCCCCCTCGAGGGAGGTATTGAAAAATTGATAACATCATTCCTAAAGTGCGTGTCCCTTTTCATACCGTTAGAATTACACATTCATTAATCATTCAGTGGTACGGGGGCCTTCAGTGGCAACAATTGTTTTGTGCCAATGCCGAATGGGTGATGAAAGCGGACGACGATTCGTTGGTGCACCTTCGCCGTTTGGCCTATTGGACCGACAAAAAATTTCTCCAAATAGCCGTTCAAAATCCGCTGGTCTACTTCGGAATCGGCTTCAATGATGCAACTCCTATACGGGACAAAAACCACAAATGGTACAACAAAAATTTAAGCCACGTATGAATTCAAAAATTCAGCCCCCTGGAGTCCGGGACCGAATTCAGCCCCCTGGAGTCCGGGACCGAGATAGGTCCGGATAAATAAAAACAGGACTAGTCATGGTCCCATTCAACCCTAATCTTAATAAAAGTACCCAATTTTAGAATTTTATAACTTTTTCATAATAATTAGCCACAGGGGTGTGCACGGATACGGATAATCCGCGGATACGTATAACCATTTTTGAGAAATCGTACGGATACGGGCGGATACGGATATGAAGGCCATATCCGCGTGTTATCCGCCATTTCAAATATGAGGGTGTTTTTTATAAGCCAGAAAAAATAATGAATTAATACATTTTTTACTCTCGCCAAAGAAGCACATTAATATTAGCTTTTTAGTCGCTTCTAATGGAAGTTGTGCTTCTGTTGACAATTTTCAGCATTTAGAATTTGTCACAAAATTCTTATGTATTATGCTCAACGACATTTTTCGTTTAGGTATGTCGCAGAGGAAATGTACCCTTCGGATTGGTATCCCAATTATGTGCAAGGCACTGTCTATTTGACAACGCCTGCGACAATTCGTGCCATTTTGTTGCGCACCCGGGAAATTGTCGGATTTAATATGGACGACGTGGTGTTTACCGGCATCCTGGCTGAATTGGCCAATGTGACACTGTCGGACCACAAAAACCACTTCAAAGGGAATTTAAGAGTAAGCAAATTAAAGTGTGTAATCATTTCGAAATAATAAACGAATATGACATTTTTTCACTTAATTTCGAGTCCCATTCTCAGATTCGAATAAAAAAAAATCGGAATTTAGGGTGCTGAACACGAATATGGCATTAATTTTACACTGTTTCGAATCCCGGACCCGAATTCCAACCAAAAGTCAAGATCTGTCAAAAAATCAATCCTTTTTTTGGCTTTTATTCTACTTCGGGCCTGGTTCGGATTTGGGCTTAATGGGCATCATATTCATGATCGAAACCACGAAAACCTCTGGAAATAGATTTAACGACTTCGATTTCCTTAAAAATTCCAGGGGCAATAAAAGCGAGTACCATCATTTTATTATTGCAGTTAGATGATCGATATGTTGAGTGTGTAAACGGAATACCGACTGCAATATCCATGTATGGACTACAACTTATGAAGGATTATGAATATCACTATGCCAAATTGAAATCAATAAAATGCACCAAGAATAAATAAATAAAGTGGGCTCGGGTCATTTCGGCCCCGCCGTTTCGGCCCCGACGTTTCGGTCCCGGGGGCGTTTCGGTCCCGGGCAGGGGTGGACGAAAACTCAAAAAAAAATTTTCGTGTACGAAAACGAAACGAAAATCATAGTCTGTAACGAAAACGAAACACGAAACGAAAAAAT